>JAXDDX010000180.1:12500-20000 GCA_034670405.1 Hoplostethus atlanticus
AAACTGTTAATACTTATAGAAATACTGAAAATACTTCAGCTTACATTTAGAAGTACTACTAGAAAATACTGTTACCTCAGATTTAGATAGAAGTACTACTAGAAAATACTGTTATCTCAGCTTTAGATAGAAGTACTACTAGAAAATACTGTTACTTCAGCTTTAGATAGAAGTACTACTAGAAAATACTGTTACCTCAGATTTAGATAGAAGTACTACTAGAAAATACTGTTATCTCAGATTTAGATAGAAGTACTACTAGAAAATACTGTTACTTCAGCTTTAGTTAGAAGTTAAGAAAATATACCTCAGAATTAGTTACAGTCACTTTGGGATAGACATCTTAATTGCGGAGTCTTTAATTCCATGAAGTCAATACATGAAGTCATAGTGATCACCTTTAAACATGTCAGGACACGACTACTACTACTACTACTACGACTACGACTACTGCTGATGTCTGGTTTGTGGTCGTTACATGAAACAGGAAGTCAGATGTTTCATCAGTTCATGTTGTTAAGAGGGAAGAAGCTGATCAGGAGAAACTAGCCGACAGGAAACTACAGTCATGAACACTTCCAGGATTTGTTGCTTTGATCCATCAAGCAGATCTGAAGGTTATTCCCAGGTCACCTGAACGCACCGTTATAGGCCAGGGGGTGACATCACTTCCTGTGTGTCTGTCAGGTCTGGAGTTCGACCGCTGGCTGAATGAGTCTGGACCCCCCCTCTATGAGCCTGACCTGTCAGCAGGGGGCGCTCTGACCCGACCTGTCCAGGAGCTCTGTGAGCTGTGGGGGGGCAGCGACCCCCCTGACCTCCAGGCCGTGGCGACCTTTGACCTCTCCACCTGGAACACCTTCCAGACTGTTCTGTTCCTGGACCGAATGCTGGACCACTCTCCACTAGCACAGGGTACACAGTACTAATAATACTACTGCTACTAATACTAATACTACTGCTACTACTACTAATACTACTACTACTACTAATACTACTGCTACTACTACTAATACTACTACTACTACTGCTACTACTAATACTACTACTAATACTGCTACTGCTACTACTAATACTATTACTACTACTGCTACTACTACTAATACTACTATTACTACTAATACTACTGCTACTACTACTAATACTACTACTGCTACTACTAATACTACTACTGTTACTGCTACTACTACGACACTGCTACTAATACTACTACTAATACTATTACTACTAATACTACTACTAATACTACTACTAATACTACTACTACTAATACTACTACTGCTACTAATACTGCTACTGCTACTACTACTGCTAATACTAATACTATTACTACTAATACTACTGCTACTACTGCTAATACTACTATTACTACTAATACTACTACTGCTACTACTACTATTACTACTAATACTACTACTGCTACTACTACTAATACTACTACTAATACTACTACTGCTACTACTAATACTACTAATACTACTACTGTTACTGCTACTACTACGACACTGCTACTAATACTATTACTACTAATACTACTACTAATACTACTACTACTGCTACTACTAATAATACTACTACTAATACTACTACTACTACTATTACTACTAATACTACTACTGCTACTACTACTACTATTACTACTAATACTGCTACTACTACTAATACTACTACTACTGCTACTACTACTAATACTACTAGTTACTGATACTAATACTACTAATACTATTACTACTAATACTACTACTAATACTACTACTATTACTACTAATACTACTAATACTACTACTGCTACTACTACTACTACTACTAATACTACTACTGCTACTACTAATACTATTACTACTAATACTACTACTGCTACTACTACTAATACTACTACTGTTACTGCTACTACTATGACACTGCTACTAATACTAATACTATTACTACTAATACTACTACTGCTACTACTACTAATACTACTACTGCTACTACTACTAATACTACTACTACTGCTACTACTACTAATACTACTACTACTACTACTACTATTACTACTAATACTGCTACTGCTACTACTACTAATACTACTACTGCTACTACTAATACTATTACTACTAATACTACTACTGTTACTGCTACTACTACTACGACACTGCTACTAATACTACTACTACTACTGCTACTACTACTAATACTATTACTACTAATACTACTACTGCTACTACTACTGCTACTACTAATACTATTACTACTAATACTACTACTGTTACTGCTACTAATACTACTACTACTACTGCTACTACTACTAATACTATTACTACTAATACTACTACTGCTACTACTACTAATACTACTACTACTATTACTACTAATACTACTACTGCTACTACTGCTAATACTGCTACTACTACTACATCTAATACTACTATACTACTTTTACTACTGCTGCTGTTACTATTATTAATATTTATAATAATACATCTAATACTACTATACTACTACTACTACTACGGTTTCAGACTTGGTGGAGTTTAGCTAGCAACGCCGCAGAGCCGCTAACAGGATGCTACTCATCCGCTGGCCACTAGGGGCGCTCATCCATTACTGTCTGGCAAAACATGCTCCATGTGAACGAGGATAACTGGCTGGTGTTCATTGCCCTGTAAGCTGTGGCTGACTGTCTGTCTGTCTGTCTGTCTGTCTGTCTGTCTGTCAGAGGTGATGGTCAGCCTGTCTAGCTGCTACTCTGCTCTGTTTGATGGTCTGAATGCTGAGGTCCAGATCCGCTGGCTGCAGATCGTGGTCAGGAACACCTTCTACCCCGACCTGCCCCGGGTCCGAGCCTTCCTCCACAAACATGTAAGACCGTAGTCAGATCCTCCACTGGACCTACATATCAAATCAAAACTTTACCTTCCATCCATCCAAGCTCAGGGTCTTCCTTCTCCTCCCTCGTGAATAAGACCCTGAGATGAACTCCTCCATTGCCTGGGGCCGTTAGCTTGTGGGCTGACCACCTGCAAGGTGAGGGGTAGGGGTCAGGGGTAGGGGTCAGGGGCAATGCCTGTGGGGCAAAGGGCCGAGGTGGACCAGGTGTCCAAATGTGGAACGTAACCTCTGGGGTAAGAGGTGGAGAGATACCAACTACATGTCCTCAGCTCTGGACCAAACTCCTTGATAGGGGGTTGAGGGAGGGAGGAGGGCTGGATCTGGAAAGGCCTCATGACTGGGTTCCCCGGAGTCAGGGGCCACCTTGTCTCCTCCTGGTTGAGATGTTCATGGGCAGCAGATCCAGAGAGTAACTCAGAATGTTTCACCTTCTACAATCATAATTGAATACAGTTGAGACATTATATCTGTCTGTTCTATCGAAGGTTGTTTTATTGCTTCATGGTGTATACATGGAATATACCTGTACATACAAGCACCATGTTCCTTTATGCCTGGTTGTCATGGCATCAACCACATGGATATTTCCGAGTTACGTTTCAATGTTTTTATATTTTTCCATCTCCAGACGTCCAGAATGTACACTGTGCCGCTGTACGAGGACCTGGTTGCTGGGGTGATGAAATGCGTTGCCGTGGAGATGTTCCATCAGACCCAGGGCCGACTCCACCCCAACCTCAGACGAACCTTACAGCAGATCCTTTTCCAAACGAGCACCGCAGCCACCAATCAGAACGGCTCCACCCTCTCCTTGATACCCCCCTCCCCCTCCCCACAGCCCCCCCAACCCAACGCTGGTACGACTGCTGCTATCGCACTGCGCGACGTCAACGTTTCAGCCTGAATGAACCCCCGGCTTCCTGTCACATGATGCTGGATTCAGGCTGTGGCTGGTCAGTCGTTACCCGTCAGTCAACCTGTGGGTGGAGATCCGACTTTTGGCTGGTAAAGTGGTGATGAGGTAGTTCCTGACGGGGCGGCGGGGCAGCAGGGCGACTGACCTACCGACGTGCCAACAGACTCAAAACTACAGACACTGACGAATTTAACACTGTGAGGAAAATGATGGAAAGGTTCACTCCAAGGTTTCTGGTCTACGGGTCGGGATCCCAGCAGGGGAGTGACTGGTAGGAGGAAGGGATTTTCCCTGGGAGGACCTCTGTGGGGGGGTGGGGGGGTCAGGGGTCAGAGAGTCTGTCATACGCAACGACAGGATACAGTCACTCTGCAAATGGAGACAATCACCATCGGCTTTACAACCAGGCAGGGAAATCACTGGTTAGTTAGTCTAGTCTCCAGGTCACCAACCAGGACCATCAGGTCTGGTAAAACATTGAAAGGTTCTGAACTCTATTTGTCACTTTTTAACAGAACTGATGTTTTCTCTGCTCCCTTCGTCACTGACGAGGAATCATGGGAAACTTAGTGTGTAGAGTAGAAATGCTTGAAGGGGCGGGGCCTCCAATGTGACAGATGGGATGCAGGTGACGTATCGACTGTCATTGCGTATACGCTCTCACTGGAAGTTATGGGATGGTCCGTTGTGCCAATCGGCATCCCCAATTTAAAAATGACTGCTGAGTAGGTGACACTCCAAATGGCTGCAGTCAACGAGCTGCAGAGGACGGACGTTGAGGCCGTTGAGGTTGTAGAGGCTGTTGAGGTTGTAGTTGAGGTAGAAGCAGTTGATGCTAACGCTGCTGGAGGAGCTCCGCCCTGTAGAGGGTTTCTAAAGCTACGGGTCAGGGCCCTAAAACGGGTCCTGTGACTGTCTGGATCTCAGGGTGACTTGTGTCCAACCATCCTTCCAGCCAATCACATCATCTGATTTCACTGATTAGCTTCACCCAGAGAGGAGCAACGAATCAGAGTCACCTGCTGTAGTGATTGGTTGGAAGGAGAACCTCTTGGCTCCCCATGGCTCATGGATGGACCCCCCAATTGGCTGGGTTGGGGTTAGCCCGGTCTAGAGAAAGGCCAGATCAATGATCAAGATTCAAGTATTTTATTATTTAGTTGTTTTTTGTGACATTGTCAGAAGGTTTCTGTATTTGTCCTTCAGCTGCCCTAAAACTGGCTTATCGTTGATGTTCCTTCTTGAAACAAATTGCTACTGCTAGCTACAAGCTAATGAGCTAGCATGCAGGTGTAATTAGCCATTGAATACAACAAGGAATGCTAGCGATGTTACTACTGCACGTTTCCCACCTCAACATGAAAAGTAACCAACTAACCTCGTCTCAACACGCTGCTTCTAACCAGGAAGCATCAAAATGGATCTCCAGATATTCTCCCTACTTGGTTCAGGATGTTGAGCTTGACTGGTCCAAGTGTTCTTGTGTTCTGCTGTCCAGACGTGGTGTTGATTGTTGTGTCGGTTAAATGTTTATTATTATTTATGACTCGGACCAGGAATAATCCTTCAGAGCAATAAGATGAGTGCAGGGAGATGAATAAAACCACCAGCCTACATCCACCACAGTGGCCTTATGCTGCGTTCAATGTGCGTGGGAACTGGGACGCTTCTTAACGCCAAGCTAGATGGTTTTAAATCATGTCATTACTGACCAGTGATGAGATCAGGAGGGCAAACTAAGTAATGGATGAATAAACTTTCTACTCATTCTTCATTTCAGAAGACTCCTGTCTCCTCTGCCTTACACTGGAAGCTCCTTGTTCAGCCAGGAGGGGGCGGTGATGTCACCAGAGTCAGAACTGGGGGTTATTTAAGGGCTAGACCGATAGAAGTGTTTTATTAAATATGGGACACTACACTGGTTGTCTGTGGGAAGAACGTAATCTGATATTGATGAAGAGAACTTAAACTTCGACCATGATAGTCTAAATTCTGTTCAACCTGACAACAATATAATTCTGGGAAAAATTTAAATATACCGAATGTCTTCAATCCCAAAATCTTGGTATCGGCCTTCAGAAACCCATACCGGTTTCCCTCAGGTCACCCTCTCATGACATCACTGTCCTCTCCTGAGCTCAGAAACCTCCCAGTTTCCCCAGGTGTCATTGAACGCCTCTTCACTCACACCAGTACAGGTTTGTTCTGAATGTCTGACAGGTAATAAAGACCTGAACTAAACCGTTCTGAACTGCTTGTCTTTGCGTCCCAAAGTGGGTCCAGGTCCTGATATGTCCTCCAGGACTAAAACATGTCTTACCTCAAAACAGGACAAATCGGAGTCCTTGAATTTCACCAAACAAACCCTTGAAAGTCAGTTGGAACCCTGTATACATTTATGATGGTGGTTAACCTGGTTTACATCTGAGGACTCTTCCAGCAGGGGGCGTACTTTCCCCTCCCTGGGGGAAACCAACAGGTACACGGGTTGAACAGATTAGAGGACAGTGGTCGTCTGTTAACACAGATGAAGAACCAAAACCCAGACAGACTCCAGTCAGTCACATGTGATGTATTGTGATATTTTCTGACTGGGTTTAGGAGTGTCGACCGCTACAGGACACCAGCAGCAGCGACGTGACTCCTCTCGACACCGGAAGTGTGAATTTATATTTTCTAATTCAACAACGTGTCATGAGATGCTGGACCAGGCTGATATCTGGTCTGGAACCAAGTCAAATCTTTAGTTTGATTTTAGTTTCATCCTGTTCAGACACCGAACGAGATCCGATCAGATCTGGACCAAGGAGTTAGAGATCCAATGAATCCAGAGAGAGAGAGATAGGTGTGTGTGTGTGTGTGTCCCCGACCGACCGACCGATTCAAGGAGATTTCTTAGAAGACATTCCTGTCGGTTTTCTGGGAGCTTTTATTTTTAAGGCAAATTCTTGAACTTCCGGTATCTTTCGCGAACTTCCGATAAAACACCGGAAATATTTTAGTATTCTTACTTCCGATTTAGATCTTATGAAAATAAAAGCACAGACTATATTTTATTAATAATTTAATCAAACATTTGTCACAGAAGATAATAAAAGCCGCGTGATATTCTGCTGTATTCTGAGTTATTATTTAATATATGATATATATAATATTCTATTTTTGGCCCTGTGGATATGTTGTCGTTCATAGGTCCATATGGGAATGTGAACATTTGAAATTGTTTGACTTAGAAATTACTCTAAAATATTTTAAGTATTTTGTTGTGAAATGTGTGACCGGAAGTGGTGTATTTAATGGTGTCTTGCTTGACGGTGGTCTGATGTCCGGAGGAACCGCAGACAGCATCCTCATCCTCACCCAGGAGAAAACCAGGTCGGGTTGGACTCTCCACGTCTCAATATCTGTAGACTCTTAAAAGACTGTAGATATCATCTGGAGAGTGAGACAGATAAGCAGACAGACAGACAGACAGACAGACAGAGCTCCATCGGAGCTCCATCCCCAGCAGCAGGAGCGGTCTGGTCCAGGCAGCAGGCCGGGTCTGGATGCTCCGTGTCCGGCCTGTTCCATGGGGGAGACCCGCGTCATCTACCACCTGGAGGACCAGGACACCCCCTACCTGGTCCGGATCAGCGTCCCCGAGGACAGCGTCACCCTGGCGGACTTCAAACACGTCCTCAACAAGCCGCACCACAAATTCTTCTTCAAGT
>JAXDDX010000180.1:30000-67500 GCA_034670405.1 Hoplostethus atlanticus
TCTCCTCTGTCTCTCTCTCCCTGTCTCTCCTGTCCTCCTCTGTCTCTCTCTCCCTGCCCTCTCTGTCTCTCTCTCTTCCTCCTTCCTCCTCCCTCCCTCTGTCCTCTCTCTCCCTCCCCTGTCTCTCTCTTCTCCTTTCTCCCTCTCTCCCTCTCTCGTCTCTCCCTTCTCTCTCTCTCTGCTCTCTCTCCCCCCTCTGTCTCTCCTCTCCTCTCTCGTCCTTCTCTCTCCCTGTCTCTCTCCCTCTCTCCTCTCTCTCCCCCTGTCTCTCTCTCCCTCCCTGTCTCCTCTCTCTCTCTCCCTCCCTCCTGTCTCTCTCTCCTCTCCCTGTCTCTCTCCCTCCCTCTCCCTCTCTCCTCCCTCTGTCTCTCTCTCCTCTCTGTCTCTCCCTCCCTGTCTCTCTCTCTCTCCTCCCTGTCCTCTCTCTCCTGTCTCTCTCCCTCTCTGTCTCTCCCTCCCTGTCTCTCTCCCTCCCTCTGTCTCTCCCTCCCTCCTGTCTCTCTCTCCCTCCCTCTGTCTCTCCCCCTGTCTTATCCCTCCTCGTCTCTCCTCCTGTCTCTCTCTCCTCCCTCTGTCTCTCTCTCCTCCCTGTCTCCTCCCTTCTCTCTCTCCCCGCTCTACTCCTGCTCTCTCCTCTCTCTCTCTCTCGTCTCTCCTCTCCTCTGTTCTCTCTCTCCTCTCCTGTCTCTCTCTTCTCTCTCCTCTCTCTGTCTCTGTCTCTGCTTTCTTCTCTCTCTCTGCTCTCCCTGTCTTCTCTCCCTCTGTCTCTCTCTCCTCCCTGGTCTCTCCTCTCTGTCTCTCCCTCCTCTGTCTCTCTCCTCTCTCTCTCTCTCTCTTCTCTCTCTCCCTGTCTCTCTCTCTTCTTCCCTCCTGTCTCTCTCTCTCTCCTGCTCTCTCTCCCTCCCTGTTCTCTCTCTCTTCTCTCCCTGTCTCTCATCCCTGTCTCTCTCCTCTTCTCTCTCTCTGTCTCTCTCCCTCCCTGTCTCTCTCTCTCTTCTCTCCCCTGTCTCTGTCTTCCTCCCTCCCTGTCTCTCTCTCCCTCTCTCTCTCCCCTCCCTCTGGTTCTCTCTTCCCTCCCTGTCGCTCTCTCTCTCTCTCTCTCTCTCCTCGTCTCTCTCTCTTCCCTGTCTCTCTCCCCTCTCATCTCTCGTCTCCCTCCCTTCTGGCTCTCTCTTCTCTCCCTGTCGCCTCTCTCTGTCTTCTGTCTCTCCTTCTCTCTCTCTCTCTCTCTCTCTCTCTCTGTCTCTGTCTCTCCTTCTCTCTTCTCTCTCTCCCTCTGTCCTCTCTCAGTCCCTCCCTCTGTCTCTCCCTCTCCCTGTCTCTCTCCCTCGCTGTCCTCTCCCTCCCTGTCTCTCTCCTCCCTCTCTGTCTCTCTCTCCCTCCGCCTGTCTCCCTCCTGGCTCGTCTCTTCCCGTCCCTCCCCTGTCTCTCTGCCTGTGCTGTCTCTCGGTCAGTCGCTGTCTTTCAGCAGTGTAACTGACTCCACCATGTCGCTCAACATCAGCACTGTTACTTCATGGGTGTTCTCCCACATCATCACTGTTACTTAAACATGGGTGAGTAGAGACACAGGAGTGGACAAAATAATGGAAACACCCATCGAAGAATATCAAGCAGCTTGGCAATGATCCTGTTAAAGTTGCTGCCTGTCTGTCTGCCTGTCTGTCTGTCTGCCTGCCTGTCTGTCTGTCAGAGAGGTATAACTTCCTGGGTATCAGTATTGTGGGTCAGAGTAACGACAGAGGAGACGGAGGGATTTACATCGGCTCCATCATGAAGGGAGGAGCGGTGGCTGCAGACGGACGAGTAGAACCTGGAGACATGTTACTGCAGGTAGTACTAGTACTATGGTAGTAGTAGTAGTAGTAGAAGAAGTAGTATAGTAGTACTAGTAGTAGTAGTAGTAGCTGTAGTTGCAGAATGGCTGTATTAGTTTTGATAGTAGCATTAGTCGTACTAGTATTAGGAGTATTAGTAATACTTGTAGAATTAGTAGTGGTACTAGCAGTAGTAGTATATGTCTGTCTGTCTGTCTGTCTGTCTGTCTGTCCAGGTGAATGACATCAACTTTGAGAACATGAGTAACGACGACGCTGTCAGAGTCCTGAGGGAAGTCGTCCACAGCCCTGGGTAAGACCTTCAGAGTACTACGAGTACTACTACTACCACAACTACTACCATTACTACTACTAATACTATTACTACTAATAATAATAGTAGTACTGCTGCTGCTATTACTACTACTAATAATAGTAGTACTGCTACTTTACTGTCTGTCTGTCTGTCTGTCTGTCTGCCTGCCTGCCTGCCTGCCTGCCTGCCTGCCTGCCTGTCTGTCTGTCTGTCTGTCTGTCTGTCTGTCTGTCTCCAGGTCCGTAACGTTGACGGTGGCGAAGTGTTGGGATCCAAACCCACGAGGCTGCTTCACCCTGCCCAGGAGTGAGTCACCACACACACACACACACACACACACACACACACACACACACACACACACACTGAGAATACCCAAAATGCAGAATTCAATTAGTGACACATCTAATGTAACTACCTCCCCTCCCCCCTCCCCTCCTCCCTCCCCCTCCCCCCCCAGGTGAGCCAATCCGCCCCATCGACCCTGCTGCCTGGGTGTCCCACACGGCGGCCATGACAGGGGGGCTCCTCCCCCACTACGGTACGACTCCCATCAGCCCCGTCACCTCCTCCACCAGCACCTCCATACACAACTCCATCCCAGAGACCCGCAGTAAGTCATCTATCCATCATCTCTCCATCCACCCATCTTCTATCCATCCATCCATCCATCCATCCACCCATCTTCTATCCATCCATCCATCCATCCATCCACCCATCTTCTATCCATCCATCCATCCATCCATCCACCCACCCATCTTCTATCCACCCATCTTCTATCCTTCCATCCACCCATCTTCTATCCACCCATCTTCTATCCTTCCATCCACCCATCTTCTATCCACCCATCTTCTATCCATCCATCCATCCATCCACCCACCCATCTTCTATCCACCCATCTTCTATCCTTCCATCCACCCATCTTCTATCCATCCATCCACCCATCTTCTATCCATCCATCCATCCATCCACCCACCCATCTTCCATCCACCCATCTTCTATCCACCCATCTTCTATCCTTCCATCCACCCATCTTCTATCCATCCATCCATCCATCCATCCACCCACCCATCTTCCATCCACCCATCTTCTATCCACCCATCTTCTATCCTTCCATCCACCCATCTTCTATCCACCCATCTTCTATCCATCCATCCATCTTCCATCCACCCATCTTCTATCCACCCATCTTCTATCCACCGACCCATCTTCCATCCACCCATCTTCTATCCACCCATCTTCTATCCATCCATCTTCTATCCTTCCATCCACCCATCTTCTATCCACCCATCTTCTATCCATCCATCCATCTTCCATCCACCCATCTTCTATCCACCCATCTTCTATCCACCGACCCATCTTCCATCCACCCATCTTCTATCCACCCATCTTCTATCCATCCATCTTCTATCCATCCATCCACCCATCTTCTATCCATCCATCCATCCATCCACCCACCCATCTTCCATCCACCCATCTTCCATCCACCCATCTTCTATCCACCCATCTTCTATCCATCCATCTTCTATCCTTCCATCCACCCATCTTCCATCCACCCATCTTCTATCCACCCATCTTCTATCCATCCATCTTCTATCCATCCATCCACCCATCTTCTATCCATCCATCCATCCATCCACCCACCCATCTTCCATCCACCCATCTTCTATCCACCCATCTTCTATCCTTCCATCCACCCATCTTCTATCCATCCATCCATCCATCCATCCACCCACCCATCTTCCATCCACCCATCTTCTATCCACCCATCTTCTATCCTTCCATCCACCCATCTTCTATCCACCCATCTTCTATCCATCCATTCCATCTTCCATCCACCCATCTTCAATCCACCCATCTCTATCCACGACCCATCTCCATCCACCCATCTCATCCACCCATCTTCTATCCACCATCTTCTATCATCCATCCTCATCCTTCCATCCACCCATCTTCTATCACCATCCATCCATCACATCCACCCCACCACTTATCCACCACATCCACCCATCTTTATCTCCATCCACCACCATCATCATCCACCATCTTCATCACCATCATCCATCACAATCTCCATCCAATTTCCACCATCTCTATCTTCATCCCACAATCTTTATCACCACACCCCACCACCCACACTCCACCCCCTCCTAAATTACCTTCATCCCAAACCTACCACACTTTTCCTCCATCATTTCCATCCACCATTAAATTTTTCACCAACTTCCACCACCTTCACCCACCCATCTACCATCATCCCCATCCATACACCATCCACTCCACCCATCTCTACACTCCACCACCACCACGCCACTTATCCTCTCCTCCACATTACTTCCACCCACCTTCACCTTCAATAATCTTCATCCACATCACCACTTATCATCACACATCAACACTAACCAATAATAACATTTTTACCACCAATCTAATCTGATGGCGACATCACAGCAACGGAACAGTCAGCTCATAGACAGGGACATGAGGCGCAACACTGCCAGATAGGAGTAAGCAACGCTCAGTAGCATCGTCTAGAGGCGGACCAACAGACCACTCTGCCGGCGCAGCCTGTAACACAGATGGAAAGAGACTCACCCACACACCCTGACAGCCCATACTCCCCCCACTGAACAAAGACCCTGAAGCAAGAAAGACCCCCACACACCACTTCACTCAACCCGAATCCTTCCCCCCCATCCCCACCCCCAATCTTCCATCCCCACCCAAAAACCCCCCCACCCTACCCCCAACCCTTTTCCCCCCCCCCCCCCCCCCCCCCCCCCCCCCCCCCCCCCCCCCCCCCCCCCCCAAAAAAAAAAAAAAAAAAAAAAAAAAAAAAAAAAAAAAAAAGAAAATCAAACCCAAATTCACATTTTTAAAATTTTGGTATACCCCCCCCCCCTTATCACCCGGGAGGGGTCTCAAAGGGGATCCCCCCTAAGAGGGGGGGCGGCAAAACCCCCAGTTTGGGCAAGAATCCAAATATAAAAAAATTTTGGGGGCTCCAGATTGAGGGGGCATAACCCGGGGAAATAATCAGCGTTCCAATGGGATAGGGGCCCCCATCAGGCCCCAACATAAAAAAAGGGGGAAAACCAAAACCAGTCAGTCCCTAGACGGGCCCAAACCAGCCCCAACCCGGGGGCCAGTGGAAAGATGGGGAACCACCCCCACACCACACTGGCAGAAGGGACCCAACCCAACCACCGGGGCAGCCGGGAACAAAAAGGGAGACTCACCCAACACCCCCTCCCAAAACAAAGCCCCCCCCCCAACCTGAACCAAAAGGAAAAAAACCACCCACACACACACTCTCACTCCAAAGACAAACAGAGCAGCTAACCGGGAAATGGGACAGTGGGCAATGCTAGTATCCCTAACCCGACTGGGTTACTAATTCTACCTTATTTGGAAGAGATGAGCACCCCTCAAGGGGTCAAAACAGAGAGAAATAAAAAGGGGTTTTTAGCCTTGACTTAAAAAGATTTCGATAAGCCCCCTTTCTCATTTTACACAATTTCCCCAAGAAAAGGGAAAAAAGAAAAAAACCTTTTTTAGATTTTTTTTTTTTACCGGATGGGTAGCCATTAAAACCCGGGGGGGGGGTTTATAGGGTTTTTCAATTTCATTCGGATTTTTTAAAAATTTTTTTAAAAAACACCTTTGTCCATGGTTTGGCCATTAAGGAAAAAAATTTTTGGGAATTCATTTGGAACCCCAGGCGCTTTCCTTTATTTTTTTTTTCCCTATAACCCCAAAAAGGAATTTGCAATATGAAAGATAAACTAAAAAAATTTTGTCTCCTTTGTTGAAAAAGGTAAGCAATATTAAAATGAAAAATGTTATTTCCTTTAAGAAAACCCTTTAATACCCATTTTTCCCCCAAATTTTTAAAACATGGGCTCTGGAGATTCCAAACAATCAAGTTAAATATTTTTTCTCAAAAAAGTTCTATGTCTAGCCGTCCCAAATCACATCTCATTTTGCTCCTTTAAAGGGGTAGGAATTTAGGGACACCCAATATTTGACCCTATACACCTCTAGTTTTTGGAAGGTGTCATGGGTTTATGGTATGAAAAATTTGGGTTCTCGGCGTAGCATAATTTAATCCAAAATTTTGCAAATTTATGCCCCCAAGGGGTACAATAAGATAAAATACATTCCCTAGACAGAGCCTTGGGGGACCCCAAAGTCCATATGCCACTCAAGTCATTTTTGTAAAAGACGCGATTACATCAAGTGGAAACCAAAACCCAAAAAAGGGGTTCCCCGGTCCCCAATAAAGTTAAAAAAATTCAAAGTATCGCATGATAAATTTTTTCAAGGGCACTCGGGTCAATAGCAATATGCTGATTGAATTGGAGTCAATAGCTAACAAAAATTTTTTCCCTCTCGTAGGGGTTTCGTCGAGTGAAAGATTAAAGCCAATTAAGGGTCAATAGGGTTTTTTTTGACAAAAAACGTAATTGACTGGCTACTTTGTTCAAATTTTGGGGGGAAAAACCAAATTTTAATTGGTCTATATTCTAATACTTCGGGGTCAAGTTCGTTTTTTCAGTATGGGTTGATCCGCCGTTTTAAAAGGCGGGGGGGCACCGGCCAGTGGGGACGACGTTTATCATTAAAATGGGGGGTCCCCGGGGAGGGAAATTTTTTAAGCTTTACAGGGAAAAGGTCCCAAACGCAGGCCCTGGGTTTTAAGACAGATTCTTGGGGAGAGAGCTAAAAACTAATCAAAAATGTGAAAAAGACATTAGCCCGGAAAACCAATGGACTTTTCATTAATGGGACCGCCATAAGAGGTACGGGGATCTCTCTTAATCCGTGATTTTTTTGCTAAAAAAAGACATGAAATCATTCGGGAAAACAGAAACATAAAAGGGGGGGGTTCCGTGTTTGCTTAGCAACAGGGCAATAGAAACTTTGGGTTGTTTTTTTTGCACTGAATTTAAACCAAAAATTTAGTTTTTGGGGACAATCACTTAAATTTTCAACTTAATTTCCCGGCAAACCAAGACTTTCGAGGTTGGTCAAAACCCATTTACTTCTAGTTTTCTACAGGTTTTTAAGTGCACAGTGTCGTGGGGAAACCCCGGTGCAAACCCCTAGCGGGGGGTTTTTAGTAACAACGGGGGATTGAGTCAACGCTTGGTAAGGTACGTTTATTCGTTGGGGAATTGTCTTTTAGCCCAAAATGACCAAGATGGTCAGAAGCTGGGCATTTTTTTAGATAGTAAAGAGGCCGTAGTGGCATTAATACGACGGGTAATATAATATCTTCACATTTTTTTGTGGGGGACAAAATTTGATTTTAAATTTTAAAGAGTATGATAGATGGGGGGGCCAAAAGGAACCACTAAACGAAACAGGAATCCCGGGGGTTTAAAACCAGGTTCAAGGGGTTGCCGCCATGGTGGGTTTTCATTAACAAATAGGGGGCCCCAAGTATAATAAAATCTAGAAGGCCTTACGAAGGATCGGTGGATTATTTTGAATTAAAATCACCGATAATGAAATATTACACTCGGGGCATAAGTCCGAAAAGAAATTGGGGAACTCTTCTAAAAACGAATAGGCCCTTTTGGGGGGTAAATACACAAGTAGAATTAAAGGGATTTTTACGTAGGGGGAAATCAGGGCTTTGAAGATGTAAATTTTTTTTTATGTTGGAGTAAGATAAGGTATTTTAAAAATCACAACACCCCCCCTTTTTTCCCTTCCCGGCAACCCGAGAACTAAAAATTTGGGGGGGGAGGGTTTTAATTAGGGCAGAAACCTTTTGCTTTTACCAGGTTTTCACAGAACCCATATTCCCAATTTTTTTCATAATCAAATCATTTATCAGTAACCTTTTTTGACAATGATCTTATATTTATAAACCCACAGGAGCGTTCAATATGCTGGGTTTTTTTTCATGTTAATGGGAATATGCGGGGTCAATTTAATTAATTGCTGTAATTTTTCTTGGGGCGGGGGAAATTTTGACGGGTGCGGGGGGGAGAAAGTACAGTCTTAATTAAACTTTCTGTAATTTTCAAATCGAAGGCCGCGCCCCAAGGGTAAATAGAAGCAATGGGAAAAATCTAATAGGGGGAAAAAGGGGACGGGGGGAGTCTCATCTGTTTTTGCTGTAAGTCTAACCTGGGAGACTCCACCATCCCCATCATCCACCACCACCCATCTTTATCCATCCATCTCCCCACCCATCTCCATCCATCCACCCCTCTTTCATCCATCCATCATCCATCCCCCCATCATCCATCCCTCCACCCATCTTTCATCCATCCATCATCCATCCACCCATCATCCATCCATCCACCCATCTTCCATCCACCCATCTTTCATCCATCCATCATCCATCCACACATCTTCTATCCATCAATCCACCCATCTTCTATCCATCCACCCATCTTTCATCCATCCATCATCCATCCACCCATCTTCTATCCATCCATCCACCCATCTTCCATCCATCCACCCATCTTCTATCCACCCATCTTCTATCCATCAATCCATCATCCACCCACCCATCTTCCATCCACCCATCATCCATCCATCCACTCATCTTTCATCCATCCATCATCCATCCACCCATCTTCTATCGATCCTCCACCCATCTTCTATCCATCCTCCACCCATCTTCTATCCATCCTCCATCCATCTTCTATCATCCACCCATCTTCTATCCACCCATCTTCCATCCACCCATCATCCATCCATCCACCCATCTTTCATCCAGCCATCATCCATCCACCCATCTTCTATCCATCCTCCACCCATCTTCTATCCATCCACCCATCCATCCATCATCCCTCCATCATCCATCCATCATCCATCCATCATCCATCCATCATCCATCTGTCTGTCTGTCCTGAACATGGTTTCTCCCACTTCTTCCTGCTCGCTCTGTCTATCTGTTTTCCGGTAACTGACCCCAGACCAGCCTGTCCTCCGTCAACATCTTTCTTTTCTTTGTTCTTAATTCAGATTCCCTTTAGCTGAGCAGACAGACAGACAGACAGACAGACAGACAGGCAGACAGACAGGCAGACAGACTGGCAGACAGACTGGCAGACTGGCAGACAGACTGGCAGACAGGCAGGCAGACAGAGACAGACAGACAGGCAGGCAGGCAGGCAGGCAGACAGACAGGCAGGCAGGCAGGCAGGCAGGCAGGCAGGCAGGCAGGCAGGCAGACAGACATCATTGGCCTCCTTTGTCTCAGGTGGTCATGTCGGTCAGGTAAGTGATTTGGATTCAGTCATGCTGAGCTGTGGTAGTACTCTGTGGTAGTATTCTGTGGTAGTACTCTGTGGTAGTACTCTATCAGCTGATGGCGCTGTTGATTAGTTGATCTCTCAGGTGCTTGAGGCTGTGGTGGCGCCGCCTACTGGCCTGCTGAGGACACTGATGGATCAAGTGGGCAGTATATATTTTCAGTGAGATAGTACCCCTAAGGCTGTTCAGTCTCCTGGTGTTCAGATGGTGGTGCTGACCTCGCGGTCCAGCACCAGCCCATCCTCCACCCCTCAAGGTGGAGGATGTGAAATAAGATGGTGGTTGCTCCGTTCTCCATGTGTCAGACTCCAACACAGCACTGTGATCTTTCAGGCTTCCGGGAGGACCAGCACCTCACCATCCACAGCGACATGGCGGCCATTGCCAAGGGGATGACCAATCCTGAGTCGGGGCTGGAGGTTCGAGACAGGATGTGGCTGAAGATCACCATCCCCAACGCCTTCATAGGTACCATGTTCAACACTGTTATTAGGATTCCACTGGACCGTATCCAGTAGTAACCTAGTGAACCCTAACCTAACCCTAACCCTACCTAGTGAACACTCAGCTGGTTTACCTGCTGGTAGTAGAACATGACGTGGTGATGAAGGTCAACAGATACACAACACATCCACATAGATAGCTCTCTGCACTGCTTCCTGTGCCATCCATCCATCATCCATCCATCCCTCCATCATCCATCCATCATCCATCCATCATCCATCCATCATCCATCCCTCCATCCATGATCCATCCATCCATCCATCATCCATCCATCATCCATCCCTCCATCCATCATCCATCCATCCATCCATCATCCATCCCTCCATCCATCCCTCCATCCATCCCTCCATCTTCCATCCATCCATCCATCATCCATCCCTCCATCCATCCCTCCATCATCCATCCATCCATCCATCCATCATCCATCCCTCCATCCATCCATCCATCCATCCATCTTCCATCCATCCATCCATCCATCCATCCATCATCCATCCATCCATCCCTCGATCAAAAAATCAATTAAATCAATTAAAAAATATATAATTAAAAAAATAAAAATAATCAATAATAGAAAATCAATAAAAAAGAATTTACAAGTAATGAAATAATGAAAGTACTTGATTAATTCCATGCTGCCTCAGAAACACCAGCTAGGAAACAAACCAGAAGCTGTTTAAACAGTTACACTGTCTGTCTGTCCGTCTGTCCGTCTGTCTGTCTGTCCGTCTCTTCGTCTGTCCGTCTGTCCGTCCGTCTGTCTGTCCGTCCGTCCGTCCGTCTCTTCGTCTGTCCGTCTGTCTGTCCGTCCGTCTGTCTGTCCGTCTGTCCATCTGTCCAGGTTCAGACGTGGTGGACTGGCTCTACCACCATGTTGAAGGCTTCACTGACCGGCGTGAAGCTCGTAAATACGCCAGCAACCTGCTGAAGGCCGGCTACATCCGCCACACCGTCAACAAAGTCACCTTCTCTGAGCAGTGCTACTACGTGTTTGGAGACCTGTGTGGAGGTGAGAGGAGGAGTCACATGACATTCAGCTCACTGAGACCATTAGAAACACAGAGATGAAGCTCGGCCATCTTTGTAGTCCACCTTGCATTCGCCATATAGGGAGCGAAGTGCAAGCTAACTAAGGTTTTGATCGGAATGGGATACTAACATGCTACATGCTACATAATGAAGCTAATCCATCCTGAATTTGAAGAATGTCTGACTGACTGACTCACTAATAATTCTACATTTCTCTCCTGTCCTCTCAGACATGGGAGTCTTGTCTCTGGTGGATCATGAAGGAGGTTCAGGAGTTTGTGGAGGAGGAGGTTCAGACCAGGACTCGCTGGCTCCTCTCCCTCATCCTGGAGCCTCGGGCCCCCAGTGGCCCCCAGCTTTCCCCTACCAGTACCCCATCCCTCACCCCTACAGCTCCCCTCACCTCCTCAATGAGCTCCCTGTCTGGGGAGGAGGAGGAGCAGGAAGTGGGGGAAGCCAGCACAGTGAAGGTGAGAGCTGAAGAGTCAGCTCAGTTAACCTGAACAAACTGGTAGCTAGCTAACTAGCCAGCAGGCTAGTTTAGTTACTGTTAACATGGGACTACTAGCCACTGCTAACGCTAGCTTCTACTAGATACGTTAGCTAGTGTGCTAACCAGATGTGTTAACAACAAGACAGTGATGGTTAGCTGACCAGATACTATGGTTAGCTAGCTAACAAGCTACATGATCTAAACACTAAATCAATCAGATCAATTGTAATAAGATTTATTACCTTATTACCAATTCTCCAATGGACCTCCATGATGACGCCAGCCATGGTTAATAGGAGGCCCTGGGGTCAGGAGGTCACTCAGCATAGAAACCAGGAGCAGAAAAAAACGTCTCATGACGGTTAAGATATTTTTATTTTTAAGAGACGAGTTACAGAGCAACAGATCACAACTAACTCTCCTTTCTCTTACTCTGTTTCTGTTCTTCGTATTGACATGACCGCTCTGAAATGAAATGAAAAGAGAAATGGAAAAGATTAAATGGCGATTTGAAAATACAAAGTGAAATAGAAAACTGAAAATAAAAAGTGAAAATTGTAAATTGAAATAGAAAAGCAAATAAGAAAAGAAAAGGATTTTAGACGGATAGACGGATATACAGTAGAAGGATTATAAACATGTCGATGTTGGTGTGAAACCTCAAGGTTCAGAAATCTGGACGGAGTTCCTACTTGGGATTCCGGCTTGAAGAATTGATCCATTGCATTTTATCAGGAAGTTGGAATTTCAGACTTTCTGACATTTCTGGAACGCAGCATTAATCTTGATCGTGCTTCATTTTACAGGAAGTCATAGCAGCAGATCCAACCACAGTGGAAGTCAGAAGGAGGCGGGAGAAGGAGGAGGAGCAGGAGGAGGAGGAGGAGCAGGAGGAGGAGGAGGAGCAGCAGGAGGAGTGGAAGGAGGAGGAGTAGAAGTAGGAGGAGGAGGAGGAGGTGCAGGGGAATCCAGGTCAGCAGGAGGCAGTGTAGGCAGCAAATCAGAGTCGATGAAACAGGAAGTGAATGCTCCTCCCAGCGAACACCCGGCGGTGGCACCCCCTGGTGACGGCAGCACCCAGCATCTCAGCTCCTCCAGTCTCCATGGTAACAGAGAATCAGACCCCCCGCCAACCTCAACCCCAAGTCAGGGTCATGACCTTTCCTCCGTCCCCCCTGAACTCACCTCCTCCCGCCAGTCGTTCCGCCTGGCCATGGGAAACCCCAGCGAGTTCTTTGTGGATGTCATGTGACCCTGTGGTGATGATATCATGTTGGTCTGATGATGTCATGTTGGGTCAGGTGGTGGAGGGTCTGACCTCTCCTCTTAAAACATTATCGTCTCTGTCTGCTAAAAAAGGTTCATGTTTGTAAAAAAGACTAATGTGTACAGTTTTCTGCCACATCAGGATCATGAGAGATTATTAAGAGGTTAAAAATCTTTAAAATCCATTTTCTGAACGGACCAGAGAAAGAGAGAGAGAGGAAATGAGGAGAGAAGAAGAATTGGTTGTCAACTGAAGTGTAAAGGAGAGTTGAATTCATCTCCCTCGTCTGGACCAGAGCCATACATGCACACAGCTGGGCCAGTTGCTATAGTAACATGTGATTCTGTTGTCCACGTTACCATGGTGATGTTATGGAGGACATTGTTCCATATTTACAGCAACATAAGGAGCGAAGTTGACATCCCTTCTGCCTATTGTAATCCATTACAGATTACTGGTTCAAGGAAACTATGCACACAAAAACACAACTGACAGAAATGTGTCAGGTGATTTAACACAATCTATTCTTAGTTTAGTTATCAGACGCGTCTGCTCCGACGATGGAGAACCACCTAGCCACCTAGCCGCTAGTCAACCAGTGGGTCTTGTTTAACTTGTTTAACAAACTTGGTTAACCAGTCTTGGTTAACTTCCACTTCGGCTCCCTGTGTTCTGGTCTATTAAAAGTGGGACGATTTCACAGCTGGTAGGTTATTTGTGCATTCATGTTCGGTCTGGATTATGGGGTATACGACTTTCCCACCTGGAAGTCGCGCTTGAATGTTCCCTGAAGTCAGGGAATCGGGACTCCAGGTGGTCCAGGAACAGGCCGAGTTGTGACGAAGCTACCTTATCCAATATATCTGACCAGGTTCCTCCTCATCCTCGGTGCTGCTCACAGCTCTGTAGATGGTTTTTAAGAAATGAGCAGCCAGACAGAAATCAGATGCTTCATCACCTCCATGTTGGTTTTTATTTTTGGTCCAAGTCCGGGTGTCTGACTTTCATCAAAATCACATCTGACATGCATGAAACGCAACACAACTCCCACCTGGTCCAGCTGGGATGACCCAGAGCAGAGCGTCCAGTCCTGTTCACCGTCATGCTGTGATATGTGACGTTAGCTAGCTAATTAGCAGGGAACGTTATGTTTAACTACTACACTGGTGACTTGACACCTTTAAACTCATGCAATGCTGGAAATGGAACTTCAGTGTATTTTGAAGATGATTTACAGTTGACATCAGATAACGGCATCTGGACCCGGTGTCCTACTTGGAACTCAGACTTGAAGTTGAATTTCCCACTTTAAGACGTGTCTGGAATGCAGCATTAAACATAGCCCAACCTGGACTAATTGTGTCTATATATGACTCTGGTCCAATCTGGACTAACTGTGTCTATATATGACTCTGGTCCAACCTGGACTAACTCTGTCTATATATGACTCTGGTCTAACCTGGACTAACTCTGTCTATATATGACTCTGGTCCAACCTGGACTAACTGTCTATATATGACTCTGGTCCAACCTGGACTAACTGTGTCTATATATGACTCTGGTCCAACCTGGACTAACTGTGTCTATATATGACTCTGGACTAACTCTGTCTATATATGACTCTGGTCTAACCTGGACTAACTCTATATTTGACTCTGGTCTAACCTGGACTAACGCTATCTTTATATGACTCTGGTCCAACCTGGACTAACTGTCTATGTATGACTCTGGTCTAACCTGGACTAACTCTGTCTAAATATGACTGGTCTAACCTGGACTAACTCCATCTATATATGACTCTGGTCTAACCTGGACTAACTCCGTCTAACCTGGACTAACTCTGCCTATATATGACTCTGGTCTAACCTGGACTAACTGTCTATATATGACTCTGGTCTAACCTGGACTAACTCTGTCTATATATGACTCTGGTCTAACCTGGACTATCTCTGTCAATATATGACTCTGGTCTAACCTGGACTAACTGTGTCTATATATGACTCTGGTCTAACCTGGACTAACTCTGTCTATATATGACTCTGGTCTAACCTGGACTATCTCTGTCAATATATGACTCTGGACTAACCTGGACTAACTGTGTCTATATATGACTCTGGTCTAATCTGGACTAACTCTGTCTATATATGACTCTGGTCTAACCTGGACTAACTCTGTCTATATATGACTCTGGTCTAACCTGGACTAATGCTATCTTTATATGACTCTGGTCCAACCTGGACTAACTCTGTCTATGTATGACTCTGGTCTAACCTGGACTAACTCTGTCTAAATATGACTCTGGTCTAACCTGGACTAACTCCGTCTATATATGACTCTGGTCTAACCTGGACTAACTCCGTCTAACCTGGACTAACTCTGTCTATATATGACTCTGGTCTAACCTGGACTAACTCTGTCTATATATGACTCTGGTCTAACCTGGACTAACTGTGTCTCCTGTGTAAAACTGATTTATCCTCCAGAACAGATTCTATACATATTTATATCAGATGTGGATGAAAGTTTTATGAGACAAATTGTTTTTATTTATAAGTTTTACTGTCTAATCAACTCTGCTGTCTTTAATTCAAACTCAACTTGATGTCTAAAATGTTTTGTGCTCAACGTGTTTTTATATTTGCAGTGTGAAACCCAAAGACCGACTGTAGTCCTCAACCATCACCTGATCTCTATACTGTGGCATCACATTTCCCTCCATAGCCAGAATAGCAGCTTTCCCAATGGTCATTCCTGGAATATCATGGAATTTTGAGGTGTATTCCAGACAGGAAAAGTCAGGGAATTTGGTAAATTCTCTGAGGATGTCAGGGAATATCAGGTGTCACTTTCCAGGAATACAGCAGAATGTATTTTCCAATTTATTTCAGAACTGAAAACACGATTAAAGTGATAATTTGACATTCATGTTTTGGGTTTTTATTTATCTCCATCTTTGTCTCTCTGCCTCGTTGCTCTGGTGTTTCTCACCTCCCAGAGATCACCTGTCAATCAAACAGGTCTGGCTGAAGGGAACTTCCTGCTGCCTCCTGATCTGGTTCAGCTCTGCACAGGAAACAGGAAGCAGGAAACAAGAGGATTTTCCTTTTTTCTTCTTTTTATTAATGGATATAAACATTACATACATTACAATATTACGTAATATTTTCCTCATTACTGTATTCATAGCAACCAAATATAATATGTTCTAAATGGAAAAGCCTGGGAAAATATTACCACAAAAATAATAATACAAAATATCTTTCCATAGTTTGTGTGTATAATTACAAGTCCACAATAGATGACATTTTACACCAGTGTCACTTTTACATTTCACTAGGAAATTAACAGGGTCAAATTTAAGGAGGAGGTTTCCAGAGACAGGAAACCAACACACACACACGGTATTCCCTATCACACTACCTGTATAAACTGTATTGATCCCTGTGGAGAAATTGGAAATAAATATTACTGTGATACAACACCCACAATTTGACTGACATGTATGAAAACATTTGGATTACAGCAAAATAACAGTAGAACAAAATGAGACAAACAAATGAAAATGTGAAAAATAAAAACATAAAAGGTACATCATATAACCAGAAACATGACACCAACCAGGACACCAGCAGGTCGACCTGCTTCACCAAACCTCTCCAGACCTTCACAAAAGTCACAACATGAGTGACGTCAGAGCCCTGACGTCATCGCTGCTTCCTTTCTCCTGAAACATGGAGCTGGGACGTGTCCCATTCCACAAAGCTGCTGCCTCGCGTGCGACTTTGCCAATTGTAAGCGGGAAAGTAGGGGACAGATTAGCCGCGCCGGCTTCAGTGTGTAACCTACAGGACTAATTCAGTATGAAACCACTTTACCTACAGACCCGTGGTGAGGCAGATGGGGGTTAGAGTGCTAGGAGACTTGGTAGAGGAGGGTATTTTCTGAACGGGACGCGGCCCGGGCTGCTGTCAGCTGACAGTCTGCTCCAGCCGCCGACATCTTGCTTCAGACCGGAGAAGACGACAAGTGAGTCTGGGTTTGACGTCCCGGGGTCCTTACCGGACAGCAGGGGTCTGCGGGGTTCGTCTCAACACAGTGTTCAGAGAACTTGTCGGTTCGCGGAGCGGCTGACTGACCGCTCGGAGATTATAAGACTGTCTGCAATGCAGTAAAGATTTGACCGCGACGAGTCGTGAACGCCTGAATGGTGCAGTAACGTTAGCAGGTGCTGCTAGCTAGCTAGCTGCTGTCTGAGGTCCATTCAGAACTCTGCCTTTTATTGTTCCTTCGCTTATCGGTAAAATAACGGCAGTTGTAGAACGAGACTCGAGAACTTTGGCTCCGGGTTTGGCAGGATCTGATTCATCCTTCAGCTTTTTACATTTGTGCTTGTGAGTTATTGTTAACGTTCTTCTTTCAGAGATGGTTAAATAACGATGCGTCTGATGACACCGGAGCCACTATGAGGTCGCATCAGCTAAGCTAACATGCTAGCGAGCTATCTAGTTTAAATGAATGGACGTCACTGACAGCTAGCCGCTACTGAACACTGAGCCCTAACTACTCACATATTGGTGTTAACTGGTTAAGGACGGTCATCTTTTTTGCATCTAAATGGGGGGAGGGGCTTAATTAACCCTTAATTGGTTCTCATTGTCTTGACCAATGGGCTGTTTTGACGCCATTTCTGATTGATTGGTCTGTTTGACTGCAGACTACAATTTAGCTTAGCAGTTGGCAGGTGTGTTATTCCTGTGAGGAAAGTGACATTTAAACGTGTATCATTCATTCATGGTGGAGTAGAAATGGTAGAAATTCACGTTTACATTGTATAATGCTGAATGAATTATTGCTCACTAACAGCTTGATAAACAAAATCCAGCATGATCAACATTTACAGATAAAACCATCTGACTTGTTACTGAAGGAGGAAGTCACTTCTGTCCCATTTCCTACAGTTTGGCAGCTTCATGTCGTCTTGCTCAAGCACACATCTTGTATAACTTCAGACCTTTTCTGAATTGTCAGGGTCTACTGGAAAATAATGTCAGTTTTTAAAGTTGATTACCGCCCTACACCGGGAAGGTGGTCTTCAGAATAAAAGGTGAAGCAGATATAAAAGTTGACCTTGTACTGAAGTGCTTGCTGGATTTACCAGTGGACCCTGATGATTCAGAGAAGCTCTTAGATCTGTTTGACGAAGACGAAGACAACATGAAGGCCTGTTAGTCCACGGAAACAACGCAAGGGGTGTTTCTTGTGTTCTTGCATAGCAAAATGCTAAACGCCTCTTTCCATTGACGTTCCACGTGGGCAGATGAGAGAACAATATTCCTCATGTTAGATTCTCAATCTGTCTGTAGTATTCATATTGTTGACATGCATGACTGCAGCGGAGAACTACGTAGTTACGACTAATGTAGAGGAGAGAAGAGGAGGTACAAAGGAAAGTTTGGTTTAATTGGCCGTCTGGATCCATACATCATGATGATGTGTTTCCCTGGCGGTGTGTGTTGACTAATGATCAGCCTGACAACTTCCTGTAGAGTCAGCAGACACAAACAAGCCCCCTGCTGTCTTAACCTGCTGACTGACCATCACCATTAACAGTCACATCTGTTATCTCTCTGATAATATTCTCCTCTTCCTCCTCCCTGCAGTAATTCTTCGTCATGGGCAGTGACTGACTGGCGTCCATCATGATTGGAGGACTGTTCATCTACAACCACAAGGGGGAGGTGTTGATCTCCAGGGTGTACCGGGACGACATAGGGTGAGTCCTGTAGCGCCCTGATGATGTAGCCCGGGAGGGACTGGCGCTCTTTCACTCCTAACCATGTTTGGGGATTTGAACCAGCAACCTTCCTTGATTCCACCAGGTAGTCCAGTCAACACAGCAGCATCCCGACGAACGGATAAAACAGAATTTGAATCAATAAAAATGGCATAACGGGAAATGGAAAGTCCATATTTCTATACAAGAAAATCTGAGTATCCGTAAGTAGGGCAGCTACCCTGTAGGATAAGGGTCACAGGTTTGACTCCAGTGTGCCTCAACAGCTATGTGTCCTGTCTGGGTTCAGTCCTTGATCTAGGCACTGAACCCGACCTGCTAACTCAAGAACGTTTTCTAAAACCAGGATCTGAGTGTCCCACTGCCAAGCGCCACATGTCAGATAAATTGGTCTTAAATTAAATTCCAGGTAGCATTAAAAAAGGTCTTCCAAAGTCTGTGGCTTTCTGAAACTGCCTAACCATGTCCTGGTGAAGGTGAGCTGCTGCAGCCTGAACCATGTAAACGCTATGATGCAGAGTGCTTGTTGCTAGGCAACAGCAGTGTAGTGATGAGCCCTGCTGTGTTGCAGAATTACAATACATAGAAAGGAAACGTCCCAGTGTAATATGGTAGTTTCCTTTGGTACACCTAACATGGCTGCTAATGTTGTGATGTGAATGAGCATGGCTCCAGGTCGGTGCTTCAGACGCCGTCTTCCTCTCGGTTGTAGCAGATCGGTGGGAAACAGGTTATTAAATCTGGTCAGGTTTACATTGATCCAGTGTTGTGACATCACTTCAGTAAGACACAGTGGTCAGACTTTCCATTGATCCAGTATGATCCAGTATTGTTGATCACATTGAGGCTGTGAAAAGACTTTCTATCACAAAGTGAGCTGATCATCCTTAGGGCTGCTGATGAGAATCTGGTGCAATCAATCAACCAATCACCGCCAGGATCCGATGGAAGAGTTTCAGCTCACTTCATATGAAACAGTAAATATAATTCATTATTATGTAAGCTGCCTGATATTTGGAAGCTCTCTTTTATAGCCAGTGGACAAATGGTCTGGAAACACTACAACCATTTATTATATCTCTGATCTAATGCATCATCAGGGAAAGCGAAGGGGTTCCCCTACGAAGTCCACGTGATCCTCTAGGAATGGTGATACCTTTTTTCCAGAGAGCTGATTGGCTTTTAATCTGTTTGGATCCGGTATCCTGAACAGAACATAACCTAGCTATGCAGCCTCGGTTACCATGGTAACTATATATAACAAGCCACCGATCATCCAGGGTTAAGGCTAACCCTCTAACCCACTAACCTGGCGATGTGAGACAGACCCCTGGTGTAAATGAAGCCAGTGATACAGGACACATGGCTGTTGATGGACATGTTGGCTGCTGCGGGGATTAAACTTGTGACCTTTCTTCTGGTCTGGGATGGACCACCCACTAGGTCAAAGAAATGATGAAATAAGACAATTATTCCTCCTACACGGGTCTGGAAAGAATGGAGAATGGTAGAACCTGACAATTTCAAAATCCCCCTCTTTATCCAGGCGTAATGCAGTGGATGCGTTTCGTGTTAACGTCATCCATGCCCGGCAGCAGGTTCGTTCTCCGGTCAACAACATCGCCCGGACCAGCTTCTTCCACATCAAACGCTCCAACATCTGGCTGGCGGCCGTCACCAAGCAGAACGTCAACGCCGCCATGGTGTTCGAGTTCCTGTACAAGATGTGCGACGTCATGACTGCCTACTTCGGCAAGATCAGCGAGGAGAACATCAAGAACAACTTTGTCCTCATCTACGAGCTCCTGGACGGTAAAGGAATGGTTTCTTAATAAAACATTCAGGGCAGGAAACTTTTCAATTTGCCATCCACTCGGAAGGTGGAATCCAAAATCCACCAGGCACTTTATTTTATTAGCCAGCTAGATGTTCAGATTATGACTCAAATGATGGTTGGATACCTGCCAAAGTGGCTGCTATAGTAGACCAACTTTTGACTGGTATTTTCCCACCTTAAAATTTTTTTGGCATATAAAATATAAGCACAATATTGTGAATGTTAGCCTTCGGGCTTAATAAAATAAAACAAATGCAAAGTTAATTTTTTGGTACTGGGGAAAAATCATTACCTGAAGATTACCTCAATCTTTATAAAATCTAGAGGATCCAGTCCAGTAAAAATGTCTCATTTAGCCATGGACTTGAGTTCTACCATGATTTGGTTTAAAGGGGACATATTATGGAAAACGGCTTATTCCTGGCCCTTATACATGTTTCACGTGTTACAATTGACCTTAGTAGCTGAGAAAAAGTGAAATCTGGAAGTTCCCCCCTTTTTCTGTAGTTTACTTTTTCAAAAAATGGTCCAAAAAACAGGCCGTTTTGAAAAGTCGCCTGTATAGACGTCATAACGGGCCACTGTTAGCATAATCCAACCCCTCTCAGAGCATGCCCACCCCCAGGTGAATAACCACTCCCATTTACCTCGTCTCAAAATGCAGCTCTCGGCAGCGCCGCAAGCTGTTGTTGCTTATGGTGCATTCCATTGTACTCGGAAGTCGATAATAATCGGTATTCCCAACTTCCAATCTAAATGTGTTCAAGTGCATCTGCTCAAGAAAACATGGACGCCGGCAGCAAACTCATGTTTGCATGGCAAGTCTCAGAATGTTACAATCATCTAAAGAGGACCTACATCAACTACTACAGCGCCATTAGTGAAGAGAATTGGCGTATATCACTGAATGTGAACGTTAGTAGGCTAGTACCGCACGCTAGTAAAGACTTCTACCATATCAGTGAACTAGTAACGTGAACGTTAGTAGTCTAGTACCGCACGCTAGTAAAGACTTCTATCATATCAGTGAACTAGTAACGTTAGTAGTCTAGTACCGCACGCTAGTAAAGACTTCTATCATATCAGTGAACTAGTAACGTGAACGTTAGTAGGCTAGTACCGCACGCTAGTAAAGACTTCTATCATATCAGTGAACTAGTAACGTGAACGTTAGTAGTCTAGTACCGCACGCTAGTAAAGACTTCTATCATATCAGTGAACTAGTAATGTGAACGTTAGTAGTCTAGTACCGCACGCTAGTAAAGACTTCTATCATATCAGTGAACTAGTAACGTGAACGTTAGTAGTCTAGTACCGCACGCTAGTAAAGACTTCTATCATATCAGTGAACTAGTAACGTTAGTAGTCTAGTACCGCACGATAGTAAAAACTTCTATCATATCAGTGAACTAGTAACGTTAACGTTAGTAGTCTAGTACCGCACGCTAGTAAAGACTTCTATCATATCAGTGAACTAGTAACGTGAACGTTAGTAGTCTAGTACCGCACGCTAGTAAAGACTTCTATCATATCAGTGAACTAGTAACGTTAACGTTAGTAGTCTAGTACCGCACGATAGTAAAGACTTCTATCTCGTAACGTTGAGCTCAAATCAACCGAATTACATTACAAATGTAAACTACAAAGTTGGATCTTGCCCGAGTTTCCGACTGGGAATTCCGACTTGAATGACTGTTCTATTGCACCTTTCCGTATCGGACGTCGTTTTTTCCGAGTACAATGGAATGCACCATTACTTTGCGAACAGTGGAGCTACAACGACAATGTCTACGGCCTGATCCCAACTCTCCAGTTATTATTTTGTAGGATGCAGGCAGCAACATAGATCCCTGCACAGTCTCCCAACACGTGAAAATGCAGGACAGAGCGGATTAATTTTATTTTTAACGGCAACGGTTAGCTCGGCTACAGTTAGGTCATTTTTGTAGCCTGTGTGTCTGAATCACTTCACGTCGGACTGGTTGAGCATCTATGGACAGTTCACAGCAGGATTAGCATCTAAATTGAAGCTTAAAGATGGAGCAATTCATATTGTACGTGACCCATCTGCAAACTTGGAATCTGCTCTCCACCTCCGCCAGGCGATCGGCCAATCAGAGCAGTGCTCATTACATACAACCTCCACGCCCTCAAAACAGCCTGTCTTTACAATGGAGAAAATGAGAGACTGAAACACACCACAGAAGCTGGTTTTAGGATTTCTTTTGATATAGACTTCACAAACGTCTTGTAAAGGAAAACTTGTAAAGTAAAATGAGTAAAATACCCCTTTTAATGTCGTGCTGTTGGACATTTTTGTAAGACTAGGAGTCACTTTTCAAAGGGAGGATATCTCAGTTTTTTGTGAGGTTTCTTGGGGAACAAAACTCAAAATATCTCAATAATATCAAGATTGTCTCCTTAAAGGGGGGGTATTTTACTCAATTTGGGCTATTTAAACTGTTCCTGGGGTCTTTACAAGACGTTTGTGAAGTCTATATCAAAAAAAAAATCCTAAAACCAGCTTCTGTGGTGTGTTTCAGTCTCATTTTCTCCATTGTAGAGAACAGGCTGTTTTGAGGGCGTGGAGGTTGTATGTAATGAGCACTGCTCTGATTGGCCGCCTCACGCCTCACTCACAGCGTGAGGCGGCCAATCAGAGCAGTGCTCATTACATACAACCTACACGTGATCGCCTGGCGGAGGCGGAGAGCAGAGCGCCCATGCTAACCATGGCGGCCGCTCCAGAACCGACACTGAGTACATGTTTGAGCCGGAGTCTGACCCAGAATGGGAAGAAGCAGCTGAGCGGTTCCACTTAGTTTCTCAATGATAACAATTCTGTGTAATATTGTACTTCCCTGCCTTGTGTTTGTGTATGTGGGTGTGTGAGCGACACTCTTTGCTGTAGCCGGTCTGTTTATGGCTCATGTCCATAAGCTTATTGAATACAACTTGCAGACAAGCTAGGATTGACAATTTTGTTGAGCCAGTTAACCAATATATTATTGGATGCAATCTATTTGCATCCAAACAGCGCAGCCAAACAACCAAACGCGATTGTACTAATGGTGGCTAAAGTTTACCAAGCCTGACACGTTCGACAGACTTATAAAACAGACACTGGTCCCAACAAATACCTTTAAGATGAGTCCTGACTCCAACCAATAACTTTACTTTTACTTTACTTTACTTTTAATGACTCCAGCTTTAGTTTTCTTACTTCTTCCACGTCCAACAAGCCCGTGGCTAGCCCCGCTAGCTCGTTAGCTAACCAGCAGTGAATATACTAACCAGACTAATTTGGTAAATTAAATCAAAACATGGTGACACTTACAGATTCCAATTTTGCAGATGGGTCACGTACCTTATGAATTGCTCCATCTTTAAGCTTCAATTTAGATGCTAATCCTGCCGTTGCTCAAGCAGTCTGAGGACTGATCATCACACACAGAAAAAACTGTAGCCGTTAAAAATAAAATTAATCCACTCTGTCCTGCATTTTCGCGTGTTGGGAGACTGTGCAGGGATCTATGTTGCTGCCTGCATCCTACAACATAATAACTGGAGAGTTGATATATCGCCGTAGATATGTTGTTGTTTTAGCTTCCCTGGTGGCAAAGTAATGGTGCATTCCAGTGTACTCGGAAAAAACGGCGTCCGAATGTGATATGTGCCGATTCTCTTCACTAATGGCGCTGTAGTAGTTGATGTTGAGTTTAGATGCTTGTAACATTCTGAGACTTACCATACAAACATGAGTTTGCTGCGGGCGATTATGTTTTCCCGAGCAGATGCACTGGAACACATTTAGATTGGAAGTTAGGAATACCGACTCTGAATTATCGATTTCCGAGTACAATGGAATGCACCATAAGCAACGGCTTGCGGCGCTGCTGTGAGCTGCATTTTGCGACGACGTAAATGGGATTGGTTGTTCACCTGGGCGTGGGCATGCTCAGAGGGGCTGGATTTGCACCTTATGACGTCCAAAGGAACCACTTTCTGAAACTGGCTGTTTTTCTCCTATCTTTGGCACCGTTTTGGGAAAAAGGAAAATACAGAAAAACGGGTTGACTTCCAGATTTAAAATTTTCTCAGCTGCTTAGGGAAGTAATTTCCCGTGGAACATGTATAAGCGCCAGGAATAAACCGTTTTCCATAATATGGGACCTTTTAATGTGTTTGACTTGATCAGTGGAATGTGTGCGGTAGGTTCTACTGTGTTCTACTCAGCGTCTCGGTGTTGAACCTTAAACACTGAAGCCGCCATCCTCCAGCATGTCTGCCGTGCCGTTGTTTTTTTAGGTTTTGATTTTTGTAAGTGTTGGATGAGAAAATCAAAACCTAAAGAAAATACAGCGCTGGCAGGAGTCCTCCTGCTCTACTGATGGCTTTATTGTGATGGTCCATGTCATGGTTAGACTGGCTGTGATGTAGCTAACCCAGAGCAGCCCAGTACAACCACAGTACAGGATATGATGAACTTATTGATCCTGAAATGTCCAGCATGAACTATTCACATTAGAAGACCTCCAGATGGCGACTAGTTTATCAAGTATGTGCAAATACCAAAAGTACAGAAGTAGGAACTAAAATACCTTCAGGTCCTAGAGAATAGATCGTAATCTACGGTGTTGCTGTCAGTTTGTGGTTCTGACGGTGTTGCTGTCAGTTTGTTGTTGTTCTGACGGTGTTGTTGTTAGTTTGTTGTTGTTCTGACGGTGTTGTTGTTAGTTTGTTGTTGTTCTGATGGTGGTGTTGTTAGTTTGTTGTTGTTCTGACGGTGTTGTTGTCCTGTAGAGATCCTGGACTTCGGCTACCCTCAGAACTCCGAGACTGGAGCTCTGAAAACCTTCATCACTCAGCAAGGCATCAAGAGCCAGGTACGATTGATTGATTGATTGATTGATTTTGTTTTAGAATTTTAAAAGGAATGGCGCTTTGGTGCTGTCAGATTAAAAATGTATCTGTAAAAATGTTTTTCAAGAAGGAAGAATAGATTACTTTCAGTATTTTAGAGAGTTTTAACAGGTTTCAAGGTTTCACTATTTCAGAGATGTACAACATTCAGTTTCACAGCAGAGACCAGCTTATATTTAGTTAAACAATACCAGTAATTGTAGAGGTCATAGGTCAGCTGGTCCAACCCAATGCACTTGGTGTTGCACACAGGAAGTCTTTGGTATTAGAATGATCATTTTGTAATGCCTGGTCTTCTGTTTTCCAACGGTCTCCTCCTCATCTCCTGGATGGTTCTGGTCTCCTGGATCCTCCCTCCAGCACCATGTGAGTTTTCAGTCTAGTTCAGTTTAGTCGCAGTTAGAAATGTAGAAGCAAAGTGATTAAAACAAGTCTAAATTATGTGCAGGCTCACAGCACATTTGTGGCTTTGCAAGCTACGCAAAAGCTTATACATTTAGCAAGACAATGCTAACGTTACATCCTCAAGGATTAAGAATTAAGTCCAGTTACAATGCAGATCCAATCCAAGAAAGGAAACTTGAAATAAATGAAACTTCTACTAGAACTACCACAGGCATTTCAGACAAGTCCAGTTCAACCAGGATCCAGTAGAAACCCTCCAGTTTCAGCAACATCTCAGCTTAGAAAACAGGAATAGTGTAAACACAGCCTTGCTGGGTGGAGGGTGGCTGGCTGCCTCTCCTCGTCCTAACCAGCCATGGTTCCTCCTCTCTGCTCCCCAGACCAAGGAGGAGCAGTCCCAGATCACCAGCCAGGTGACCGGCCAGATCGGTTGGAGGAGAGAAGGCATCAAATACCGACGAAACGAGCTCTTCCTGGATGTATTGGAGAGTGTTAACCTACTAATGTCACCTCAAGGTACTACTATGATTACTACTACTGCTACAAGTACTACTAGTACTACTATTATTACTACTGCTGCTACTAGTACTACTATTATTACTACTACTGCTACTAGTACTACTATTATTACTACTACTGTTACTATACTATTATTACTACTGCTACAAGTACTGCTAGTACTACTATTATTACTACTATTACTGCTACTAGTACTATTATTACTACTACTGCTACTAGTATTACTATTATTACTACTGCTACTAGTACTACTATTATTACTACTGCTACTAGTACTACTATTATTATTACTGCTACTACTGCTACTAGTACTACTATTATTATTACTGCTACTAGTACTACTAGTACTACTATTATTACTACTGCTACAAGCACTGCTAGTACTACTATTATTACTAGTACTACTATTGCTACTACTAAACTCCTCCGATACCATAGGTTCAGTAGATCCAGTAGGTTTAGTAGATCCAATAGGTTCAGTAGATCCAGTAGATTTAGTAGATCCAATAGGTGCAGTAGATCCAGTAGGTTTAGTAGATCCCGTAGGTTCAGTAGATCCAGTAGATTTAGTAGATCCAGTCGGTTCAGTTGATCCAGTAGGTTTAGCAGATTCAGTAGATCCTGTAGGTTCAGTAGATCCAGTAGGTTCAGTAGATCCAAGTAGATTTAATAGATCCAGTAGGTTCAGTAGGTTCAGTAGATCCAAGTAGATTTAATAGATCCTGTAGGTTCAGTAGATCCAGTAGATTTAGTAGATCCAGTAGGTTCAGTAGATCCAGTATGTTTAGTAGATTCAGTAGATCCCGTAGGTTCAGTAGATCCAAGTAGATTTAATAGATCCAGTAGGTTCAGTAGATCCAAGTAGATTTAATAGATCCAGTAGGTTCAGTAGTTCCCGTAGGTTCAGTAGATCCAAGTAGATTTAATAGATCCTGTAGGTTCAGTAGATCCTGTAGGTTCCAGTAGATCCTGTAGGTTCAGTAGATTGTTCTGTAGCGAAGTCAGATTAGCTTCAGCTCTGTCTGCCAGCCAGTCTGTCCAACAACGTGTGTGTGTGTGTGTGTGTGTGTGTGTGTGTGTGTGTGTGTGTGTGTGTGTGTGTGTGTGTGTGTGTGTGTGTGTGTGTGTGTGTGTGTGTGTGTGTGTGTGTGTGTGTGTGTGTGTTTAGGCCAGGTGCTCAGTGCTCATGTCTCTGGTCGTGTTGTGATGAAGAGTTATCTGAGCGGGATGCCCGAGTGTAAGTTTGGGATGAACGACAAGATCGTCATCGACAAGCAGGGCAAAGGAGGAAGCTCTGAGGACGCCGGCAAGAGGTCAGAGGTCACAATGACATCACATGTCAGAAACACACACAGAATCTGTAGGCTGTAGATGTTTTGGTTGGTTTGACAAACAGGCTGACTAGCTTCCTACCTGTTATATAGATTGTGGCTAGTAGCTAGCTGCCTGATTAGCTCCAGCTGTGTGTTATGACACAGCAAGGTGAACATCATTTCTCATATGTGATCAGGTTGTGATCAGGTTGTGATCAGGTTTATTCTGATCCATGTGTGAATGTTGGTGACTTTATTTTATTGTGACTTCATTTGATTTCTTCTCTCTGTGCTGCCGTCAGTGAGTTGGGAGGAAGGTAGTGTACCTTGTCTGTCTGTCTGTCTGTCTCTGTCTTAAGTGATGGTTTTGGTCATGTGACTCTCCAGTCCACCAACTTCTGATATTTTTCTTCAGTTATCGGTGTTTGTAGGACTGACACATCCCCAGTCTTGAAATAAATGATCTGATCTGATCTGAACACAGTTGGACTTCATGTCCCTCAACTATTAATGTCCTGCTTCCTTTTTCTTATTCTGCTCATTTATAGTTTCACAACTTCCTTCAGCTGTTCAGTCAGAAACAGATTCTTTATCTGGGTTTTAAATGTGTCTTTCTGCAGGTTAGGCTGGTTAACCACCGCTAACCAGAGAGGAGGACTAGTTAGGGCTCTGCAGGCTCTCGAACCTAGTCCAACCTTTTCCCGGCTCCCTGGCTAACTGTAATTCAGCTTCTTGAGTTCCATATATGGTCACTTCCTGCATCCTTCCCATCATCAGGAGGTTTTGATGCTGTCAGCTGAACGGCGTCTCTGTCTGGTAAAAGTGTTTTTGGCCAGAGATCCAGTCTGAGATCCAGTCTGGACCATCACGGTCAGCACAGGGAAACCTACTGCTCCAATTCAGCTTCTTTATCACAGATAAGATCACATGAGAACACATAATATAGTAGATCCCCTCCTACCATGGGTAGATCCCCTCCTACCGCGAGTAGGTCCTCTCCTACCGCGAGTAGGTCCCCTCCTACCGTGAATAGATCCCCTCCTACCATGGGTAGATCCCATCCTACCGCGAGTAGATCCCCTCCTACCCCTCCCCCTCCTGTATGGAGATGATGTTTTTACTGTTGTAGGGACTGCAGATGGAAATTAGTTTATTGCTTAATCTGGTGCAAAGCATCTTTTTGTTCTCATCTGAGAATAACTGTTTTTATTTATGGTCCCTGTCAAAAATAAACTCAAACTAAACTAAACCAATAAACTACCGCGAGTAGATCCCCTCCTACCGCGAGTAGATCCCCTCCTACCATGAGTAGATCCCCTCCTACCATGGGTAGATCCTCTCATACCATCAGTACATCCCCTCATACCATCAGTAGATCCCCTTATACCATCAGTAGATCCCCTTACGGAGCCTTATGAAGCCTCATTAAGCCTTATGGAGCCTTATTAAGCCGTATGGAGCCTTATGAATCCTTATGGAGCCTCATGAAGCCTTATGGAGCCTGATTAAGCCTTATGGAGCCTCATCATGCCGTATGAAGCCTTATGGAGCCTCATTAAGCTGTGTGGAGCCTTACAAAGCCTTATGGAGCCTCATGAAGCCACTTCAACTACAATGTTACTGAGGTTGTCAGCCTGGTTAACTTGTTTATATAGTAGAGCAGAGATAACTAGTATAGCGTAATATAGTAGAGATGTATCAGTTGCTAACAGTCCACCCCCCCCCCCCATCCCTCCCTCTCTCTCTACCCCCTCATTCTCCTCCCCCCCCTCCCCCAGTGGTAAACAGTCCATAGCGATTGATGACTGCACCTTCCATCAGTGTGTTCGACTCAGTAAGTTTGACTCGGAGCGCAGCATCAGCTTCATCCCCCCCGACGGAGACTACGAGCTCATGAGGTCAGAGGTCACTCAGCACCAATCACATTACAGCACCAACTCATGAGGTCAGAGGTCACTCAGCACCAATCACATTACAGCACCAACTCATGAGGTCAGAGGTCATTCAGCACCAATCACATTACAGCACCAACTCATGAGGTCAGAGGTCACTCAGCACCAATCAGATCACAGCTCTGCTTCCTCTGAGGTTCTGATGGACCAGTGGTGGGTCGGAGGCTGATTCTAGAAACATTCTTCAGCATAAAAACGTCTGATTCTGATTGGCTGTCTGGAAGTGACGGCATAACAGTTAATTGAAATACTAACGTGCTAACCCAAATCACGATTCACACCAGAACTTGGAGGAAGAATAACATTGATTTAACTATTATATTGTGTTACTATGGGTTCATAAAAGCCATAATCCAGTAGATGCAGTTTACAGTCATGAGAGGGTTTTACTCTGCTAACGCCTCTGGTCTGAAATCAGTGGAAACCAAGTCTTAAGCTTATTGCTTCACATTCAGACAGACAGAAGGTGTTTACAGTGAAATAGTCCAGCGATTCTAGAAGAACATGAAGACTAAAATCCCAGATGCTGTCTGACAGCTGGTCTGTCTGTCTTCAGGTATCGGACCACCAAGGACATCATCCTGCCCTTCCGGGTCATTCCACTGGTCAGGGAGGTTGGACGAACCAAGCTGGAGGTCAAAGTGGTCATCAAGTCCAACTTCAAACCGTCCCTCCTGGCCCAGAAGATCGAGGTAGGACCCTCAGTCTGACGTGGGATTGCTCATGACTCTGGGATCCTTCTGGTTCAGTCTCATCCTGCAGTTTGTTGTCTTTTCAACCTGTCAAACATCTGGACTCTCTTTAAAGTCTCAGTATTGTCACAGACTTGAAGTCTGTGACTGCATGTCCTCTACTGAAGAAGCCAAGATGTGTCCATCAGGGAGTACCGGAAGGTGAGTCGGCTAACCGTGGTGTTGATGTCCCCCAGGTTCAGATCCCCACCCCCCTCAACACCAGCGGGGTCCAGGTCATCTGTATGAAGGGCAAGGCCAAGTACAAGGCCAGCGAGAACGCCATTGTCTGGAAGTAAGTAATAAATAAACCTTTATTTGAGCAGGTTAGTCCCGTTGAGGAGCCCTGACCTTAGTTACAGACGGATCCATCAGGAACCACCTTGATCCTCCTGCTCCCGACTTGGTTTGACAGACATGAAGCATGTTTTCAATCGTAGTATTCAGTGGAGTTTAGTCACACAAGCATCAGATGGTTTGAATCAGTCGTCACATTTTGGGTTTGGGTCTTCAGCAGACGAACAGCTTCATCAAAAGTTGGTCAATTTAAAGTCTAAGTATTGTTCCAGACTTACAGCATCAAGGCATCACCAATATAAAGAGATTGATCAGGTTCTCTAAGGTGACCCTGTCATTTAAAGTGATAGTTGAGCTGCTCGTCATTGAGGAAGCTGCTGGTGGATGTTTATGTTTGAGGGCTGAGCAGATCGATATTCCAACCTCTGAGCTGTGCAATAAAAGTCTGCTGACGAAGTCTGTCCAGCGCTGCAGAGGCCGACCGGCTCGGACGCCACGTTAGCAAAATTGCTTTCCATTAGCCGCGGTCGCTACAAGCTGGAAAAGGCTGGAACATTAACTTGAGCATTTCCAGGTCTTGAAGTTTGGGAATTGCACAAAAAAAGAAAGTAATGCACACATGACTACTTGACACGTTGTGATGGGGGATGTTTTTCTCTCAATGCTGATCTGGGTTGTTATTATTGAGTATCTTCCAATACCAAATACAGAGCCAATACTTTGTAATCAATGGGAAAAAAAAGAACACACAAAACACCGATCCGGTGAGTGGTCAAAGTCAGCAACGTCTTCCAACCAGCCCAAGAGCATTAAACAGCATTAAACAGCAAAAGCCCCATTTTCCACCACCGGGGGGCGCCGCTCATCCACTTCAATAAACTCAACAACCCTCTCATGTTGTCGAGGCTCAGTGAACTCGTGCTTCTTTAAGTGTTTCTTATAGTCCTGATCGCTCTGCTGCCACTGTCATTGCCAACGGTACAATCCGCTGTCTGACTGCTACCAGCTGCTGTCCCACCATGCACCGCGCCGCCATGCACCGCGCCGCCATGCACCGCGCCGCCATGCACCGCACCGCCATGCACCGCACCGCCATGCACCGCACCGCCATGCACCGCACCGCCATACGGCACGGCAGTTCACCAGGACTGGCTCCGATTCTGATACCGGATACCGGACCGATGCATCCTTTTAAAGACGTAGAATAACATTCAGCTATAGAGAGTAGCTCAGACCAGCAGACAGCAGGAGGTGTGTGTATTGATGTGTGTGTGTGTGTGTGTGTGTGTGTGTGTGTGTGTGTATTGATGTGTGTGTGTGTGTGTGTGTGCAGGATTAAGCGCATGGCGGGGATGAAGGAGTCTCAGATCAGCGCTGAGATCGAGCTGCTGCCAACCAACGACAAGAAGAAGTGGACCAGACCTCCGATCTCCATGAACTTTGAGGTCAGCTCGCTCTCTCGCTCTGTCTGTCTCGCTCTGTCTGTCTCTCTATCTGTCTCTCTCTCTCTGTCTCTCTCTGTCTCTCTCTCTCTCTCTCTATCTGTCTCTCTCTGTCTCTCGCTCTGTCTATCTGTCTCTCGCTCTCTCGCTCTGTCTGTCTCGCTCTATCTGTCTCTCTCTCTCTCTCTCTCTCTGTCTCTCTCTATCTGTCTCTCTCTCTCTCTCGCTCTGTCTGTCTCGCTCTATCTGTCTCTCTCTCTCTCGCTCTGTCTGTCTATCTGTCTCTCTCGCTCTCTGTCTCTCTCTCTGTCTCTCTCTCTCTCTCGCTCTGTCTGTCTATCTGTCTCTCTCTCGCTCTCTGTCTCTCTCTATCTGTCTCTCTCTCTCTGTCTCTCGCTCTCTGTCTCTCGCTCTCTCTCTCTCTGTCTCTCGCTCTCTCTCTCTCTGTCTCTCGCTCTCTCTCTGTCTCTCTATCTGTCTCTCTATCTGTCTCTCTCTCTCTGTCTCTCGCTCTCTGTCTCTCGCTCTCTCTCTCTCTGTCTCTCGCTCTCTCTCTGTCTCTCTATCTGTCTCTCTATCTGTCTCTCTCTCTGTCTCTCTATCTGTCTCTCTATCTGTCTCGCTCTCTCTCGCTCTCTGTCTCTGTCTGTCTCTCTCTCTGTCTGTCTCTCTCTCTCCATATGTAGAGACAACCAGTGTAGTATTGATCAATATGTTATCAATAAGTTAACCCCCCCTCCTCCCCCCCAGGTGCCCTTCGCCCCCTCAGGGTTGAAGGTTCGATACCTGAAGGTGTTTGAGCCCAAGCTGAACTACAGCGACCACGACGTCATCAAATGGGTTCGCTACATCGGCCGCAGCGGCATCTACGAGACACGCTGCTAACGAGGCCGCCGGGGCTGATGGGAAGGATGGCCGGGACCCCACACACACACACACACACACACACACACGTTAGTTTACGAGATGAGGAGGCGTCAGATTCCAAACGACCTGGAACCAAACCAGGACAACCTGCTGAGATCTCTCCTCTCTCCTCTCCTCTCCTCTCTCCTCTCCTCTCATCCTCTCTCCTCTCCTCTCTCCTCTCCTCTCCTCTCTCCTCTCCTCCTCCAATCAACCCATCAGTGTTTTCATCTCAGTGCATTAGTTCCACTTCCTGTCACCTGACCCCCACAGGAGGAAGTGAAGTCATCCCTCAGAAACATCCATGTCTTCTCTGACAGCAGCTCGTCATGTTAGTCCAGTTCCACACCAGAAGCTTTACAGACTGAGAAGCTAGACAGACCAGAACCAGTCTGACCAGAACCAGTCTGACCAGTCAGAGGTCTGTCTGACAGTGTTAGTGTATTTGAATACTCCCTCCATCCACTCTCTTTGTAATTCCTTCAGTTTGTTGAAAACACATGATGATGATGATGATGATGATGAAGATGAAGATGAAGACTGTATGTGGTGGCATGTTTTTTTGTTGTTCAGTGTTTCAGACCCAGCCACCACTAGAGACTGATCTGTGATCTGTGATCTGTGACTATAGATGACATTCCTGTATTAAGACAATGTGATAACCTGTAACCCTGACACTATTAAACCATGTTGTTCCAACGCAACTCTGTGTGTGTGTGTGTGTGTGTGTGTGTGAGACCAAACTGTCCTGAAGCTCCGTCATCTCAGATGTTATCCACTGGTCCAGAAGCAGCTCTGGTTACTGAAGGTCCAGACGGTTCTTATAGTATTCAGCTTTTCTCTTTCTAATGAAGACTCCACTAGTGTTTCTCCACATTAAGACTACATTTCCCATCAGCCCCGTTGCTTCCTGCCCCCCCTCCCCCTCCCTGGTGTCTTTGTCTTCCCTGAAGAGGATCAACATGTTGAAGTGATTTCTCCATCTTCCTTTCTCTCCTTCCTCCATCTGCCGTCTCCAGAAACTCTTTATCTTTAGCTCCGTTAGCGCTGGAAGAACAGCGCCCTCTTCCTGTTTGGTGCCGTAAAGCAATCCAGCAGATTTCCCTCCAAATCGACCCGGTGGACCCAATGTAGAATACAGAGTAGAGGCTGGTAGAGGCTGACAGGCTGGTAGAGGCTGGTAGAGGCTGGTAGAGGCTGACAGGCTGGTAGAGGCTGGTAGAGGCTGACAGGCTGGTAGAGGCTGGTAGAGGGTAGTAGAGGCTGGTAGAGGGTAGTAGAGGCTGGTAGAGGGTAGTCGAGGGTAGTAGACGCTGGTAGAGGGTAGTAGAGGCTGGTAGAGGGTAGTCGAGGGTAGTAGAGGCTGGTAGAGGGTAGTAGAGGCTGGTAGAGGGTAGTCGAGGGTAGTAGAGGCTGACAGGCTGGTAGTGGTAGAGTTATCCTGATGACTCTACAGCAGTGGTCCTCAAATCCAGTCCTCGGGTCCAGAGTACTGCTGGTTTTCTATTCTGCCCGGATTTGAGGAACTCTGGTCTACAGTAATGTGGTTTATTGATGGGGAATGAAACTCAGAGCAGCTTTAACCGATCAGACCAGGGCTTAGACAACAGCTCTGCTCTGTGGTAGCTGGTAGCTGTTGGTAAAATACTGTTGACATGTCCATTATATTTGAGTCGGTCAGCAGAAGAAGAGACACTTCAGTGACCAGTCAGGAACCAGAACCAGAGAGTCCCTCCTCTCGGCTGGTAGGACCAGACGCTGGACCTTTTCTTTTCAGCGCTCTGACACAAGAGGTGAGCTCCTCTGGATTGTGGGAACTTGCTGGTGTGTTTGTTCAGAGTGTTTGTGGCGGGACGGCGGCCGTTGTCCCGGCGGGACAGACGGACAGATGAATGGACAGAGGTGTAATTAAATCCTCATCTCTCAGCGGCGTGGTGAAAGACCATCTCCTGTTTCCTCCCGTCCTCTTCCTCTCGGGTTTGTCGCTGGGTGAGACGCCAGCCGCTCAGTTCTGCAGGCGGCTGGATGGTTGCCGGGCTCCCAGGGGCCCCAGGGGCCCCGGGAGCCCGGCCAGCAGCACTGAAGGATGATGGGATACTTCTGCTACGCTGCCCTTCAAAGTCAAAGAGGAGTGAAACTGGGAAACGTTCCTCCTGAAGAACCATCGATATGAAAACATTCACCATGTTGAAATGGATGTTCAGGTTTCCTCCAGAATCCACAAACCTCTAGACCAAGATAATACTACTACTAGTACTACCACTACTACTACTACTATTAGTATTACTATTACTACTACTACTATTACTACTACTAGTACTACTACTACTATTGAGACACATCACTCCTCTATACCTGTACACTATCAATATTAATAGTATTAGTACTACTACTACTGCAGTAGTGAAATGTGTTAAGATTGATTAAAGTGTTGTAATGTGGATACTTTATTTGTGTATTTGCACTGCTAGTTAGTACTAGTTAGTACTGGTTAGTACTAGTTAGTACTGGACTCTCTCTAGTTTATTTTCTCTACTATTTACTGTCTGCTGATCCAGAGAGGAGAAGTTGACTCAGTTGTATTTTAGTATCTGGTTGGTTCAGGTTCTCACTGACCAATCACAAGACAACCAGAAGTCCCATGATTCCCCAGCAGCTGGTTGATTGGTTGAGTTTTGGTAACCTGTCATCCCACCAGGTTAGAGAGTCCAGACTGGAGGTCATCCTTTACCCTCCTTTCTATTTACCACTGCATCGCTGCCTGTAATGCCGCTGATCTAGGAACTGACCAATCCACTGTTACCATAAATATTAGACGTTGTGTAAGTTGGCGGTCGGTGTTCGAGCGCTGCGGCCAGGCGGCAGCTGCTGCCAAACCCCGTCCCCCATGTGGACTCAGCCATTGTGTTTCAGTTTCAGACCGATGCTGTTAGAAGGCAGCTATCGACCGCTTGGCTCTGCGGAGAACGGCGATCTTCGTGCCAAACGGCTCCGATGCCAACAGTTCAACCTCAACCTCATTCGGCACACAATGGATTTTTAATGAGAATAGGCCCTACTTAACATGCACAATTTGATGACTTCCTCTGAAAATGCCACTCTGGGCATTTTCTGAAGGTGACCAGAGCTGGACGGGTCCTCTGGGAGAGAGCCTTGTCGGACCGGAGGGGGAGAAACCAGGAAATAAATATGAACAATCAAACTATAAACACCAGAAAGCTTCCCTCCCTGGTTCTTATTTCTTATATGGTCCCATATGCCTCAAGGGACCCCAGAACCCCCTCAAGGATCCCTGGAACCCCCTCAAGGGACCCCAGAACCCCCTCAAGGATCCCTGGAACCTCCTCAAGAACCCCAGTAACATCCTCAAGGACGCCTGGACCCTCTTCAAGGATCCCTGGAACCTCCTCAAGGATCTCTGGACCCTCCTCAAGAACCCCAGTAACATCCTCCAGGATGCCTGGACCCCCTCAAGGGACCCCAGAACCCCCCCAAGGATCCCCGGAACCCCTTCAAGGATCCCTGGAACATCCTCAAGGATCCCTGGACCCTCCTCAAGAACTCTCGTAAGATCCTCAAGGACACCTGGAACCCCCTCAAGGGACCCCAGAACCCCCTCAAGGATCCCTGGAACCCCCTCAAGGGATCCCAGAACCCCCTCAAGCATCCCTGGAACCCCTTCAAGGATCCCTGGAACATCCTCAAGGATCCCTGGACCCTCCTCAAGAACTCTCGTAAGATCCTCAAGGACGCCTGGAACCCCCTCAAGGGACCCCAGAACCCCCTCAAGGATCCCTGGAACCCCCTCAAGGGATCCCAGAACCCCCTCAAGGATCCCTGGAACCCCTTCAAGGATCCCTGGAACATCCTCAAGGATCCCTGGACCCTCCTCAAGAACTCTCGTAAGATCCTCAAGGACGCCTGGAACCCCCTCAAGGGACCCCAGAACCCCCTCAAGGTACCCTGGGGTCCCTGAAACCATATAAACCAGTTTGTTCTACAGGAGAACGAACTGCTTTTCTAAATATTCTCAAAATGATTTCCTCAATACATTCACCCACAAACCAGGAAGTAGGGAGTTTGTATTGTTATTGTAAGAATCCAATACTCTCTACCTTTTGTACGACGTATGTTGATCTGACCGGGAACGTCAGGTAGCTGCTGTTTCTGGAGCAGAGGGAAGATCTGGCCGACAGGAAGCCACGCTGTTTGGCCAGATGGGAGAGACGAGACCAACGCACCACATCTGGACCGCTGTTACTGGGGAAGCACCCTAGGGTGGCCCCACCTGAAACTGGCACCCAGAGCCTGGACTTCACTTGTCTCCATTCTGGTCCTCAGTCAGACTGGTCACAGATCAGATCTCATCCTCTGATGTGATGGAGGTTCCTGCTGACCAAACCTGACAGACAGTTCACATGGTTTTCTTTACATTCATTAATGTTTTATATAAATGAATTCCTCATGTAAAGTCAGTGGGGGGAGCTGTCACTCCTAGTAGGAGTGACAGCTGATTTCTACCAATCAAAAAAGATGCCACAGATTGGCCCCGCCCAGCTGGGCCTCGTTTTGACTGGACTGTGATTGATGGAAATAATCAGACATCTTTTTTGAGATGCTTTTGGAGAAACTGCAGGAGGAGTGGGCAAACATGAAATATCTGTCTCTCTCTCTGTCTGT
>JAXDDX010000180.1:70000-230000 GCA_034670405.1 Hoplostethus atlanticus
TCATTGTCCTGGTTCTGTTTTGTCTTTCCAGTTTGCTGGTAGCGGTGTGATGGATCCAGCTGGTACTCGTCTGGAACCAGTTGGTACTGGTGTCGCCTACAGTGGACCCAGAACCAAACGCTACGCCATCAATCCTCTGGGACACAAATGGAAACACCACAACATCACCTACAAGTAGGAGAGAGAGAGAGAGAGAGAGAGAGAGAGAGTGTGTGAGTTGAATAGAAGTGATTGATCTGAATGCTCTGTGATTGGTCGGCCTCTCCTTCCAATCACAGCTATTATTCTGCTTCCTGTATCAATGCTCTGGTCTCCCCACCTGTCTGTCTGTCTGTGTCTCTGTCTACCTACCTGTCTCTCTGTCTGCCTGTCTGTATGTCTGACTACCTGTCTCTCTGTCTGCCTGTCTGTCTCTCCAGGATCACCAAGTTTCCTAACACTCTGAATGTGGAGGACACCAGGAAGGCCATCAGCATCGCCTTCACCAAGTGGAGCGACGTCTCTCCTCTGAGCTTCACCGAGGTTACCGACGGCAACGCCTCCACCGACATCACCATCGGTAAGCACTGAAGGACAGGTTTGACTTACCATAGAAGAAGAAGAAGAAGAAGAGGTTTTACATACCATAGAAGAAGAGGAACAGGTTTGACTTATCATAGAAGGACAGGATCGTGAGGGTGGAGGTTCTGTGTGTGTGTGTGTGTGTGTGTGTGTTAGGTTTCTACACCTTCAACCATACCGACTGCTGGTGGTCTCCGCTCCACCCCTGTTTCGACGGTCTGAACGGGGAGCTGGCCCACGCCTTCCTGCCCCCCCGCGGGGAAATCCACTTCGACAACCACGAGTTCTGGATCCTCGGCAAGTCCAGATTCAGCTGGAAGCAAGGTACCACGTAGTAGTAGTAGTAGTAGTCTTAGTAGTAGTAGTAGTAGTAGTAGTAGTAGTCTTAGTAGTAGTAGTAGTAGTAGTAGTAGTAGTAGTAGTGATACTATTAATATTACTAATATTGATAGTGTACATGTATAGAGGAGTGATGTGGCTCACTACGACTATATGTACTGCCTGTCTCTCTCTCTGTGTCTCTGTCTCTCTCTCTGTCTCTCTCTCTCACTCTCTGTCTCTCTCTCTGTCTCTCTCTCTGCCTGTCTCTCTCTCTGTCTGTCTGTAGGTGTGTGGTTGAATGACCTGGTCCAGGTTGCGGCTCATGAGATCGGTCATGCTCTTGGTCTGTGGCACTCCAGGGACCCTAAGGCTCTGATGCACCCCAACGCCACCTACACCGGCCAGAGGAGCGTCGCCCAGGACGACGTCTGGGGCATCCAGAGGCTCTACGGTCCGTTGTCTGCTCTTCCTCTCTTCACCGTCTTCCTCTCTTCTTCCCCTCTTCACCTTCTTCCTCTCTTCACCCTCTTCCTCTCTTCACCGTCTTCCTCTTTTCTTCCTCTCTTCACCGTCTTCCTCTCTTCTTCCCCTCTTCACCTTCTTCCTCTCTTCACCCTCTTCCTCTCTTCACCGTCTTCCTCTCTTCTTCCTCTCTTCACCCTCTTCCTCTCTTCACCGTCTTCCTCTCTTCTTCCCCTCTTCACCTTCTTCCTCTCTTCACCGTCTTCCTCTCTTCTTCCCCTCTTCACCGTCTTCCTCTCTTCTTCCCCTCTTCACCTTCTTCCTCTCTTCACCGTCTTCCTCTCTTCTTCCTCTCTTCACCCTCTTCCTCTCTTCACCGTCTTCCTCTCTTCTTCCCCTCTTCACCTTCTTCCTCTCTTCACCGTCTTCCTCTCTTCTTCCTCTTTTCACCCTCTTCCTTTCTTCTTCCTCTCTTCACCGTCTTCCTTTCTTCACCGTCTTCCTCTCTTCTTCCTCTCTTCGCCGTCTTTCTTTCTTCTTCCTGTCTTCACCGTCTTCCTCTCTTCTTCCTTTCTGGACAGTCTTCCCAGCATGCAAAGCGTTTCATTTCTCCATGTGATGTCTTCCTGGCTCTTCTTTTTCCAGGTTGTCTGGATAAGAAGCGAGTTTGTGATCCGTGGGCTCGACTCGGCTTCTGTGAGAGGAGGAAGACTTTCATGAAGAAGAACTGTCCTCAGCGCTGTGACCTCTGCTATGGTGAGACAGGTCAAGGTCATGGTCAAGGTCAAGGTCAACCCAGTCTAATAGTTCTACAACCTGCAGGGATGAACATCTAAATTCAACCTTGTTTTTGCTCCCTGACAGTCAAACAGAAACATGTGGCTTGTTGGCGTGTCTAACTGCCCTGGTATGACACTCATTTCCTGCTGGTATCCCTTTCCCTTCCTGTTCCAGAGCCTCTTGAGGCGGTAACCACGCCAACGCCTCCTCCAGACAACCTCAAGATCAAGATGGTTCCCCGGGGGAAGGTGGTCGGTTTCCGCTGTGGAGCCAAAAACCCCAGGTCACCGCCCAAAGTCAGGTCAGAACACAAATCCATATTTCTTCACATCTCCATTGATAGAGAACTTTTTATTTAGCTTGTGGCTCCAGTAGAAGACAGGTTGTACTTGGCAGATCAACATTAATATCAACATCAACGAGTGATAAAAGATCTATAATATGAATTGATCATATGAATATCTGCAACCTGCCCTCTGTTCCAGCTGGTATAAGGACGGGGAGCAGATCCTGACCTCCATCCCCGGCTACATCGTCATGAAGGACCGAGACCTCCGCATCGTTGCCAATGAGTTCAACGAGGGCGTCTATACCTGCCGCGTCCATCGCCGCGGCAACATCGTCTCTGCCAACTCCTGGGCCATCCGGCTGAAACCCGAACAGCCGTCCAACAGCTGAACACATCGACGGGACGGAGAGACGGAGGACAATAAACGGTACAATGATGTGATGAAAGGGGACAAACCAAGTCTCTTCAGCAGCCGACAGTCTGGCTGGACCTTCACCGCTTTAGGCCGCGATCACATAGGAGGCTGTTTCACTCATTTTCATTTGTTTAGTGGCGGCAGGCACTTGTCTCTGTTTGCCTGCCGTTGTGGATGTGTTGCGTTTTGTGGCGCTGCCCTGGCCTCCAAGTTGAACGTCTCAACTTGAACTTGATTACATCAATGTGGAAATGGGTATGGTGAGGCTGTCGGAGCTCGGCGACGCCTCCAGGAAACCTCCTATCTGATATCGGCCTCAGTCCAGATCAGATCAAACATCTGGAAACTGATTCACTTCTTTTATTTATTCCAAACAAACAGGAAGAGAGAGGAGAGAGAGTTTCTTGTCATCTCTCTGAGACTGAGGGGGGCGGGGCCTTGCTCAAGAACACTTTAACACATCGCCTTGTGCCGGGATTGAACCTGTGACATTTATTTTACAGGACGACGTCTCTGATTGGACTTAATAAGCTCCGTTTTCTTCTCACTACAATACAATACACCTCCTCTACCTGGATGGATGGAGGGAGGGACGGGTGGATGGATGGATGGAGGGATGGATGGATGGAGGGGTGGATGGAGGGATGGATGGATGGGTGGATGGAGGGATGGATGGAGGGGTGGATGGAGGGAGGGACGGGTGGATAGGTGGATGATCCCTCCCTCAGTATGTCAGCAGCCAACACAGGAACCACATGAAAAGATCAGTGAACGGAAAGTTTAGGCAAGTTAACAACTTAACTACGGTTAACGTCAGGCAACTAAAACAACTTTAGTTAAGGTTTTGGTGATGCTTAGAAAACCTCCATCCCAGTAGAAAACTGGAAACTGAACCCAGGTCAGACCTCCTGTGTAGAGCAAAGCCTCCATGGCAGGCTGGAGCTACTAGAGCTGCTAGATCTACTAGAGCTACTAGATCTACTAGAGCTGCTGGAGCTACTAGAGCTGCTAGATGTACTAAATGTACTAGATCTACTAGAGCTACTAGATCTACTAGAGCTGCTAGAGTTCCTAGAGCTACTAGATCTGCTAGAGCTGCTGGAGCTACTAGAGCTGCTAGATCTACTAGAGCTGCTAGATGTACTAGATGTACTAGATCTGCTAGAGTTCCTAGAGCTACTAGCTGCTAGATCTACTAGAGCTACTAGAGTTCCTAGAGCTACTAGAGCTACTAGATCTACTAGAGCTGCTAGATCTACTAGAGTTCCTAGAGCTACTAGAGCTACTAGATCTACTAGAGCTGCTAGAGCTACTAGATCTGCTAGATCTACTAGATCTGCTAGAGCTGCTAGAGCTACTAGAGTTGCTAGATCTATATATATATAGAGAGAGTATATTTCTTCTGAGCTTAAAGTGTAATAGTTCACTGTAGTGGGGGGTGGCCATGACTCAAGACTGTTGTAACAAGAGGAGGGGTGTACTTTATTTTAAACTGATGAAAAATAAACTTGTAGTACCTGATATTCTTGTCTTGTGGGGCCCAAGGCAATCACCTGCTGTTGCCCAATGGTAAGACCATTGGACCATTAGACCTGATGGTCCAATGGCCCCCGAGAGTTTCAGTGTCGACTCGCAAAACTGGAGCTTTAGGGAGAAAATAACAAAATCCACCAACTTCAAGTCGCTGTGGATAAAAGCGTCTGCTGCTGAACTCTTACAGCAGTTCAGTTTCTCCTCGACATGGTTACTAGAGTTCAAACCAAAGCCAGTCGTAGCTTCACCAGCTGTCTGTCGGTCAGCTAATGCTAGGTACTCCTTTGAGCTACTGAGTTGAATGCAGGTTTCAGTTCCATGTCTTCAACACTGGAGGGCATCAAACCAGAAATAGTAGCACTCCTAGAGGGAATTGAACACACAACCTCTGGGTTTATGATTAGTTACTGATGCTAGTAAGCTAGCAGTGCTGGACCAGACTAATATAACATATTAGTTATACATACTGTGATAAACTATACAGACTTTACAGTTTGACCACCAACCTGCTACCAACCATCTGATCCAGGATCAGTCTGTTAGTTCATAATGTGTCAGTAGAACCAGTTGACTGTCTGAACCAGCTTGTTGTGGTGTGTCTGTAGATCATCCAGTAACGTTCTCAGTAAAAGTGATCAGTGTGATCAGGTAGATTTGTCTCCAAATGTAGGTTACTGTGACTCAGTAAACTGTCTTGTCTTTAGCCCTAGTCTCTACTCCAAAACACTCTGAGTTGGAGCTGGAGAAGAGTCAGCTCAGTTAACCTGAACTAACTGGTAGCTAGCTAACTAGTTACTGTTAACATGGGACTACTAGCCACTGCTAACGCTAGCTTCTACTAGATACGTTAGCTAGTGTGCTAACCAGATGTGTTAACAAGACAGTGATGGTTAGCTGACCAGACAACATTTTACACACTTTATTAAATGCCACCATAAAGCGATATGCCATGATGTGTTTGGATATTGAAATATATAATACTTAAATTAACTAACTGTGTGAACTATGAGGATTGGAGGGAAACTTGAATCTCATTTTTTGTTAACCCTTTTGTCCAAACTGCATCTTGGGAACAACACGGTGTCACAGTGCTCAGTTATTTAACACTGTATATTAAGGAAGGATGGTTTGTGTTAAAATGTCACTACACCTTTTTTCTATTAAAAACATCAATTCACAACATTTTACATTGAAATGTTTTTAATCAAACATCACAGACAGAGAAGTTCATTAGAAATGTCATATAAAACCTGTAGGATGTTGAAGGACACTGGATCACATGTCCAAAACACGTTACACGTTACATCAGTCCAGCATGACGTTTTATAAAACATCCCATGAAGGAACAAAAGACCAAAACAAGAAAACAGGGCGTCAGTTAACCCTCCCTGACCCAGATGTTGTTTTTATCTGATCTGGGTCAAACCGGCTGCATTCACACCGGGACAGAAAATCTGTTTTTTAGGCGTCCGTATGGCGTCTAGACAGCGAAAATCTGATTCCATGTGATATAGAGCAGTGGTTCTCAATCCAGTCCTCAGGGACCCCCTGTCCTGGAGGTTTTAGCTCCAGCTCTTCACATCTGAACCCATTAGAGGTTTCACGTTTTCGTGTTGAGGACTGGGTTGAGAACCACTGATCTAGACCACCGCGAGACGATCAGATCTGGACCAATAAATATGAACCACTATTTTTGTGGGTGGAAATGGATCTGATGTGTTTTCCCGGTTCAGGTCTCTTCCTGTAAGTGCTCTACTGAGTCTGGAGGGCTGAAGGGGCGTCGGCCGGCTGGACGCTGTAAACAGCAGTTAGAGGATCAAATCCCTTTAATGGACGCCTGGGGAGGAACGGCAGTCTGCCAGTTTGAGTAGCTGCTGTTCAACCTGAGGATCGCGACCCTCCACGCGGCCATGAGGTGATTTTGGAGGGTCAGGAGATGATTTAGAGAAGGTGAAGAAGAAACATGTCAGGGAGTCGAGACAAACATTCACCCTGCACACGTTTTAGAAACGAGGATCCTGACGACCAGAACACCAAAACTGGAGTTACAAGGTTTTCCCTGCAACCAGCCTGTAACCAGCCTAACCAGCCTGTAACCTGTAAGCTGACGTTGAGCTCCGGTGTATCCTCTCTGCAGGTTCCGCCTCACGTAGACGTCGTAGTCGCGTACGATCCTCGTGATGATGTCCGAGGTGGAGATGCCCTCCGTCCGCTGGGTCGGGGATAACATGCCTGGGGGTTTGAATCAAAGTTTCAGTCAACTTTGTTCTACTGACGTTTGTGTTGTATTCAGCGCCTATGAAATCTAATCACATGCCCGTGGCGACCGGCCATGACGGAGGTCGTCATGATGTTTCCCTCCAGAAACTGGTGCCACCCACGTCAGATCCCGGCCTAGTGTGAGACCCCATGCTGGACAACATCTCCATACCTGCCTCTTTGATGTGTTTGTAGACGTCATCACTTCCTGCTGAGGAGTATGGGATGTCGTCATGAGCGACAAAGTCGATCTGTCAGAGAGGGTGACACGGGGCGTAACCAACACTGCCCAAGACGACCGGATAAACCTAGAATAAAAGATCTTTAACAGATTTTGCGATTTCTTTTTTGTCCATGATTACAAGAGGACCATTTTTATCCAAAGAGCATCAAATTCCACAACCTTTAATGTTGCTGTTTCATTCACCATCAATAAGCCACATTACTGTAGAGTCATCAGTATAACTCCACCACTACCAGCCTGTCAGCCTCTACCAGCCTCTACCAGCCTCTACCAGCCTGTCAGCCTCTACCAGCCTCTACCAGCCTCTACTCTCATTCTACATTGTGTCCACCGGGTCGATTTGGAGGGAAATCTGCTGGATTGCTTTACGGCACCAAACAGGAAGAGGGCGCTGTTCTTCCAGCGCTAACGGAGCTAAAGATAAAGAGTTTCTGGAGACGGCAGATGGAGGAAGGAGAGAAAGGAAGATGGAGAAATCACTTCAACATGTTGATCCTCTTCAGGAAAGACGAGGGGGAGGGGGGACAGGAGGCAACAGGGCTTATGGGAAATGTAGTCTTAATGTGGAGAAACACTAGTAACAATACCACTGGTGAGATAGAGGCTACCAGTCGTCTCCATGGTCTCACTGGTTTACAGTCATTACACCAGGTAGAAGTAGTGATGTGATGATGATGTACTGATGGTAACATGATACCCAGAGCAGCTTTAACATTAGCAGCATGTTAAAGCTGCTCTGGGGATCATCATAAGAATCATTCCAGCTCTTTATCAGTTGTGTTATGTCTGTGTGGCGGCTGGTATCTGACTCGGTGCTCCTCCAGGAAGTCGGGCGTCAGGGTCCAGGAGGCGTTTCGGACGATTCAGACAGCTTGGCAGGCGGTTGGTTCTGACAGCAACCTGGAGGCCAGAGTCAGGGCCTGCTGCTCTACACAAATTCAGCAGCAGTGGCGCCCTCTGCTGGACACTTTGCCTCATGGTGCAGCCTGAGGGTCTTATTATGCTCCATGCTGACCCACTGGTAGGGAGTCGACACCGGATCCAACTGGTCCGTGAACGGGGCTGGATCTGTCAGACCCTGAACACACACACACACACACACACACACACACTTACTGATACACAAACTTATTGATATGAATCATGTTACCTATGATGGTATTAGCAATACCAAACAATATTTCATATTTCAGCTTCCTGCTGAACAGCTCAGAAAACCTTCGTGTTGAATATCACCGTGAATTTGGTAATCTATGACTTATATCGCCCCCTATGGGCGACCGGTAGGAGTTGCAACAACATGGACCAGTTTAGTACAGTTTATGTGTGGTACTACAGAGTAACTGTACCGTTTCCCTGCAGTACTACTATAAGTATAATAATGGAATAAAGGTTTCACAAATCTGAAACTGTGTTTTAAATAATTTTTAGCCTCTGTGGGATAATCTAGTCCAGATTTGACAGGTCTAGGTATAGTGGTTTTTGTAAGAGGTGCAAAAAACGGAGGATCGTCGCTCAGCAATGTTAATTAAGTTTCCCTTAACTTTCCCCTTAACTGCCGAATCCGAAACTTCAGCGTCGTGAAACTCCACCGGCTGAAATTGGCAGCTGCTGTTCTGTTCTGTCTGAAAACAACAACCATAGTTCCTCTTTTCAAACGGAAATGACGTATGAGCCACGCGTACGCGTTGCATTCCAACCACAAAAATGTACGTTCGTTTTAAATGTACACGTATTTTTGTAACCACTGGGATTATTTAGTTTACTTCCTTTTCGTTTCTTTTTCAAATATTATTTTTTAAATATCCCTTCCTGTTCTCTCCCCCGCCTCCTCTCCGCAGAGACGTGTCAAGGTGTTTCTATTGTATTTGAATGTTTCGTGAGTTTCATTTGTTCTGAGATCTGAGAGTTTGAAACAATAATTGGAACTGGAATTTTCCACAGCGTCGCTGCGGGCGACGTCATGTTAAAATACCGATGATGCGTTTTATGAGCGCTGCTTTCTATTGGTCCTTATTTTAGTTTTTATATGCTTGTCGTGTAATTTAAAAACTGCAGAAGGCGCAGTGAATGGATCCCTACTTCCTACTTCCGTCTTGTAGGCTGACTAGACCGCTTCTTATTGGCTGGAAGTCTAAACGTGTCTCACATTCGGTCCAGTGTGTTTTAAGTTTGACATTTACTTGATTTAAAGTTTATTTTAGACAGTTGTACGTATTTGCTAGATGATGTCCCGCCCTAGAGACTTCCATTCCTAGCAGATTTAATAGGACGTAAAGTATCTTGATAGTATAGACTCTTTGGTGTCCTGAACGCCTCCGCTTTAACTTCCCATTTTATATCTGTCATGTAAGCAGTGTGTCGTAACCCACATTACACCATTATCACCCCAGATGAACGAGGCCACACACAACTTCTCCATCTTCAAATCTGAATCTTTATTAACAAGTTTCTTTAGACAGAAAGCATCGCTCTCAGGTGGGCGCCGCACACAGTGCAGCCAGACCGCTCTACTTTCAAATCTTCTGATTCAAAAGAGCCTTCATTTCCTTCAGCTGAGGAAGATGGAAGAGACAGGAAGAAGACAAAAAGACACCAGAGAATAAAGACACCAGAGAATAAAGACATAAAGACACCGGAGAATAAAGACATAAAGACACCAGATACTGGCCGTTAGAAGGAGCGTTCAGGGACGAGGAGAATTTTCGCTTTTCAAGCCTTGATGCTGCTGAATGTCTCAACAGCTCCAGGACTCCAGAACACAGAGGCCAGTTAGCTGAAATATCTCAGGTTTCAAAATGTCCTCCATGTTTTCTCCTCTGGTCAGAAGTTTGAAATGAGCATTGAACGGATTGATGGATTAATAATAAAGGTAATAGACAACAAACTACTGGGATCACCTCCTTCACCTGGCAGCTTGTCCCCTTCTCAGACCTTTCATTAAGACTGATGGCGGCTGAATACTGAACTCTGATTGGCCGGTGAAGAGGAATTCTCCAATCAAATCACCTGATGGTTACTGCAGAAGGTTTTTACAATTTTACTTTTAATTGATTCTAAATCCATATTTCAGGTCAGGTCATATTTGTCTTACACAGATATCACTGGGGAATCACTGACCTCAGATCTGTTACAAACAGTGAAACCACGGCTGGACTCTGAGCCCCCTTGTACTGATAGCACAATCTAAAAGTGGCAGCATGTTCTTAACGTGTTCTTGGCATGTTCTTCATGACGTTACAGGAGAAAACAACCTTGGGGAAAGCAAAGTGACAGCGGTGTGACGGTCCGGACGGAGCTCGGGGGGTCGGCTCATTTACACGCAAAGGCTCATGGGAGGGGGGGGTGTAGTTGGGTGGACCGTCTGTCTGTAGCGTCAGAGTGTCTGTGGAGGAATGACTGAAGTGTAACCAGAGCGAGGGGGGGGGGTTGACAGCCACCCCTGGGTGCTGGTGGTGTTGTGGGTGCTGGTCAGGCATGGCGCTGGTAGCACTTTATGGTTTTGGCTCCTTGTTACTGTAGCTCCGCCCCCCGGTGATGACATCACTTTACATGCCCATCCTGATGCTCTGGATGATCTGGAAGATAGCTGAAAAAACAAGAACAGATTACTACTAGTTTAACTAGTTGAACCTTAATTTAACCAGGTTACCTGGTAACCAAGGATCCAGACAGAGTACTACTGGTACTAGTAGTACTGTACTAGTAGTACTAGTACATGGGTTGCATTTTGTTTCAGTTCTTTTCAGTTGGACTTTGACATTTTGTTCAGGTTGTTTGATCAGCAGATCAACTGACGAATCAGCAGAAGAATGAGAACAACGTCAGAATGGAAGAATGATAATGATACTCTATAATATAGTATATAATATAATATATAATATAACACTATATAATATAATATAACACTATATAATACTATATAATACTATATAATACAATACAATATAATACTATATAATACTCTATAATATAGTATATAATATAATATATAATATAACACTATATAATATAATATAACACTATATAATACTATATAATACAATACAATATAATACTCTATAATATAGTATATAATATAATATATAATATAACACTATATAATATAATATAACACTATATAATACTATATAATACAATACAATATAATACTCTATAATATAGTATATAATATAATATATAATATAACACTATATAATATAATATAATACTATATAATATCATATATAATATAATATATAATATAATAATAGAATAGAATAGATGAATATGAACCTGATCCACAGACGACGAAGACGAACAGAGCCAGGAGCCAGGGGCCGACTCCTTTCTCCTCCCCCAGGTTCCTCTGGACGGACACACACACACACACACACACACACACACACACACGTTAACCTAAGTGTTTTTAAACAGCTTGGTTCTAGCTGGTCTGTTTAACTTCCACACACTTTAATGTTTCACCTCGATGTTGATACAACTTGATATCTGATCTGATCAGTTTAGATGGAACACACCAACTCACCAACAGCCGAACTTCTTCAGCTGCGTTCTAACTCGGTTCTAACTCGGTTCTAACGGGTTGTAACGGGTTCTAACTCGAGTCTAACTCGGTTCTAACGGGTTGTAACGGGTTCTAACTCGGTTCTAATGGGTTCCAATACATTTTAATGGTGCTAATTAGTCCAAATGGAAAATCTATCCAAGTCTCAACTCAACTCACTACATGACACACACACACACACACGTTACGGAGTGTGTGTGACTTTATTCACCAACAGTTTCTTCGCAGCAGAGACGAGCAGGTCGTCTGAACCAGATGTGGAGTCCGAGTTGTTAAACTCACCGTTGTCTTGGCCACGTTTCCCCGCTGGGTGATGTTCTTGCTGTGTTTCTCGTTGGCCATGCGGATCCTCTGTTTGGCGACCATGTCTGCTCTGGTTGATTTTAACCTTTTACCTTTTTACTTTTTGGTAGTTTTAGTGAAGCGCGAGGATGTTGCTCCGCGGCGGCTGAGGCGACTGGGCAGCGCTGAATTGTCTACGTCCTCAAAACCCAGGAGCCCCGCCCTCCTCCCGCATCTGCTAGCGTAAAGCTTCATAGAACCACACATTATACTTCCGGTCATTACTTTAAAAATAAAACCCAACTATTACATCTCCAGTTGTCAGTGATGATGCTTGTAAGGATTCGTCCTGATGTGGAGGAATGTACTGTTCACAGATTAGGACAGAAGCGAAGAGTCTGTTAGCCTTCATTCTTTGTTTTGTATATGTGTCTTGTGAACATTTCAGTCTTATATTTATCAATTTACCAGGAAACACAATGCACCATAATAGAAGATAATCTATTTTACAGCTAGGAGTTCACTCCATATTTAATGTTATAATTCCGCTCAATATTTGGACATTTTTGCTGTCCACCCTTATGGCGTTAAGGGTGGACACTTTACAAGCTTTTATTCTGATGGTAGAATCGCTTATTTCCGGTATTGCGAACGGTAGCTTGACGCAGGTCGTGAACCTGCGGTCGTGTCACTCCAACAACTCCAACACGTATCATTCAGAAAACAGGTTTTAAATTGGAGTAGAAGAATGATTCGCATTCTGTGTACTAAATGAAAACATCCGGCGTCACCACCGACAATTCTACGTCATAATGTATTATTTTAAATATGTATTTAAAAAAATGATTGTATGCTGATGTGGCACTGAACGACACGCCCCCCTCCTGTTGGGCTTACGAATTTCCGGGCAACAACTCTTCCCCTTCCGGTACATTGAAACATGGCGGCCCCCCACTCCGCTTCTCGCAGGTGGGTATTGTCATTGTACAGTGAACTGTTAGTCTGTCTAATGTGTTTACACCGACATGTTAGTGAGGAAGAGTTGTCAATGGATACCTGAATAACGTTAAGCACCAGTCGTTCCTCTCGTGTCTTCCTCGTGCTGTGAGCTCAGCAGGTTCCGTTCTGTTGTATGGAGAGGGTGGTACGCCAAACTGCTTTCAAACCTCTGGCAGTTTAAAATGTCTTTGCTTGCTGACAAACGAACACACCTCACAGAAAATCACTTGAAGCGCCTTCCGAGTCAGCAGGCTCTACTGGTAAATTCGGCATACAAGTGATCCACCATGCAGGAGTTGGTTTCAATAAAAGCTCAACTCCTAGAATCGGTTCACACTGCTCGCTACCGCCGACCACTGTATTTTAGCGGTAGTAGATTGTCAGAATAAGAGGCAAACCATTGATAAAAACTGATTCTTTTGAAATGCGTGCTACGTGTGTCGTTGTGCGTATGCCGAATCGAAGAGTGGCTCATTAAGAGTCAAGAAATGTATTTAGACATGTTTTCTGAGCTTTACTTTCTGGCTGATAAGCAGGACAACATCAAATTGCCCGATTTTTAATGGAGTTTGGTACACCCCTTGGTGACGGCCATATTTCACCCCAAACCGGCCTGGCTCCGGGTTTAGCGTCCTGATGTCATCAACCAGAGACAGTAGTGGAGGGTTGATGTGTCCCATCAGACTCTATGGTGTCTCTGTTGTTGTAGGTAATCTCGTCTGAGGAGAAGAAGTAATTTTGTCTGGTATTGTATTTGCTGACATCCATACAGTCTCTATTGAACAGGACGCTCACTACTCTGATAGCAGAACAGTCATGGGGTTGGTAGTTGAAGGTGGTTTCTTTAGATTAGATTAGATTAGATTAGATTGATTTGATTTTATTGTCATTGCACAGAGTACAAGTATTGAGACAACAAAATGCAGTTTGGCATCTAACCAGAAGTTCAAATAGCAGTAAAGTGCAGAGTATGTACATATGTATAGTGTTAATATAAATATTAAATATAACAGTAAGGGATAGATATGAATATGCTAAGATATATACGGTATGGACAATAATGAAAATATGAACAGAGTGAAATTAATACGCTAAATATGTACAGTATAAACAATAATAGTGAAAACATGGTACACAATATAAGGTGCAAGGTATGAATAGTACAAAAAAATATAGATAAAGAATTGGTTGGTTGATTTCTCACTGGAATACATGTTCAGTCATGTTTTTGTAAATTAATTCTTCATTTAAAGTCACTAATGTCTCCCGGAGTCTCCCTACCAGACACACAAGCATGCTGGTTTTCATGGTTCATATGTTTTGAAGTTATTTTGCCCGCAGCCCAATAACCTTGAGTTTGGTCATTTTGTAAACTGGCTGGTAGAGTTGTTCACATCCCCAGGCCAGTGGAAAGTGTCCTGTCCTGAATTAAATCTCGGCTGTATCGACATATTTCAGCCCATTTTCAGTTCCAGGCTGGGCAGGGAGGTCCTGGGCCTGGGGATTGAACCAACAGCTGTTTGAGTACAGGTCTGTCTGCTGACCTGTGTATGTGTGTGTGTGTGTGTGTGTGTGTGTGTGTGTGTCTGTCAGTGCGTGGATCAGACGGGACGTTGCTTCTCCGTGGACCGCCGAGCTGCGAGGACCACGCTGGGTTTCAGAGGTCAGCAGCTTCATTTACCAGCAAAAACCCTCAAAGCACCAAATGGTTGTAGTGTATGTGACTGGGGGTCAGTCGGGTTGTTGGCGTCAAACCGCCTCGTGGTGTTGAGGAAGTTTTCCATTCAGCTTTACGGATTTGATAAATCTGTTGCCTGTGTGCTGTAACTTCCTGTTGGTTCCCAGGGACCCCCGGCAGAGCCGCGACGTGGCGTTCAGCGGCGACGGGACGCTGTTCGGATGGTGCAACGGACAGAAGTAAGACCGGACCTCCCCTCCTTCCTGTCTGTCTCTCCCTTCCCTTCTGTCATCCTCGGTCATGCTGAGGCAGTGGCGTCCAACCATGAGCCACGAAGGGCCACCGGTCTGCTGATGTCACTGCTGATGTCACACCCTCAACCAGCGAGGGCAACTAACCAGTGACGTCAGCAGACCTGCAGACTGGTTGGACACCACTGGGTCACAGGAGTAGTTGACGCATCTACCGTCAGGGTGCTGTGACCTCTGACCCCTGACCTCCTCACTATTGGCCTCAGTGGAGTCTCTCTGGACCACCGCCATGTGACCCGGTCACCCGCTGACCTGCTCAGCTAAAATTGATGTTTGTGTCGCCGCACACAATCGACCAATTGGTGGACGCTAGCTTACCTGACCAATGAAACGAGTTTGCTGATTTGTCCGTCATGGAGGACAGTTGATCTTGATATCTAACAGACCTGGTAAGATCAGAACATCAGGCAGGACAAGGAGGCTGCTGGTTTCTATGGTAACCACGTTGATGAGCAGCTAGTTAGTTTGGTTCAGAAGCAGCAGGTCTGATCTGAAGTTCAGATGAATCAAAGTGTTTTCAGGGAACATGGACTTGAAGTTCTTCATCAAATCAAATCACATTTATCTGTACAGCCCTTCATCACCGTTCCAGTCTCTAAGGCTTCACAGTGCCAACATGAGAGACAATAAATGGTTAGTACACAACATCCACCAGCCTTGGACCCTCACAGAGGACAAGGAACAACTACAAAACCTTTTAGGGTAAAAATGGAAGAAACCTCGGGAGGGGCTACTCAGAGAGGGAGGGGCTACTCAGAGAGGGAGGGGCTACTCAGAGAGGGAGGGGCTACTCAGAGAGGGAGGGGCTACTCAGAGAGGGATCCCCCTACCAGGACGGTTGGGCTGCAATAGATGCCGAGTTTGGGCAAGCAGCGTATACACAATATATGAAAGTTTATTTTGGTGGGACATCCAGATCTGATGGGGCGTCACAGCAAACAGCAGCTCAGTCAGCGTCATCATAGGAGGGGAGACCAACCAGACACCAACTCTGCTGAGCTGCAGCCTGGAACAGATAGGAGACTCACCCACACACACCCTGACAGCCTGGAACAGATAGGAGACACACCCACACACACCCTGACAGCCTGGAACAGATAGGAGACTCACCCACACACACCCTGACAGCCTGGAACAGATAGGAGACTCACCCACACACACCCTGACAGCCTGGAACAGATAGGAGACTCACCCACACACACCCTGACAGCCTGGAACAGATAGGAGTCTCACCCACACACACCCTGACAGCCTGGAACAGATAGGAGACTCACCCACACACACCCTGACAGCCTGGAACAGATAGGAGTCTCACCCACACACACCCACACACACACTCTCACTCACACAGACAAACATGACCAATCAGTGGACAGGAGCAGCTAGACCAGGAGAATAGGACATGTAGGCAGGATGCTAGTATCCATCAGGACCCTGAGCTAGGATGAGCTAACTGGTCTAGCCTTACTCTGAGAAGAGACTGAGCCACTCCCTCTGGTCCTACAATATGAATGAACTGTTTAGAGTTATTGTGATGATTGTTCTGGATATTTTATGAAAATACAGACCAATATAGCCTGTCTGTCTGTCTGTCTGTCTGTCTGTCAGGGTCAGTGTAGTGAAGAGTGAAGATGGCTCGCCGGTCTCGACCTTTGACCTTCCTAAAGCGACGTTGCTGGAGTTCTCACCTCTCAACACTGTTCTGGTGACCTGGCAGCCTTACACCAGTATGTTACTAGTTTACCAGGATGTTACTAGTTTACCAGTATGTTACCAGTTTACCAGTATGTTACCAGTTTACCACGATGTTACCAGTTGACTGGTTTATCATCAAATCAATAACGAAGTTATGGGTGTTTTATATAGATCATGAAAGTGGTGTTTGTTTAATAGTACTACTAAAAATATATAGGCATGTTTTTTATTATTAGTAGTAATAGTAGTAATATTGGCAGTACTAGTAGTAGTAGTATTAAGTATGTGTAAATCATGGTGTTTTTATACTATTCCTACTACTGGGGATAGATATTATAGACATTATTATTATTGGTGGTTGTAGCAGTAATAGTCTCTAGTTGTTTCGTGCCACTGTTACTAGTCTACTTACTCCTCCTGCTGTGGTTCCTCCTCCTGGTGTGGTTCCTCCTCCTGCTGTGGTTCCTCCTCCTGCTGCGGTTCCTCCTCTTGTCTTGCGGTTCCTCCACCAGAGAGCCAAGAGAACCCGCAGGGCGACGCCAACCTGCAGCTGTGGGACCTGCAGACTGGCAGCCTCCTCAAAGCCCTCTACCAGAAGAAGATGGAGGCGTGGTGAGTCCACCGCCACGCAACCTTAACCTCAACATGACAACCATAACAGCAACATCTTGAGGTGAAGAAAAACAGCAGATTTAATTCTCTCATCAGTCAGACGGGAAAAGGAGTTTCTTACTTCTTTGGCTTCTTTTTCTTTTACAGTTGTGGTATATGTGGTTATTTGTACGTCTGGTTTGACGGGGTGGCGCTCATGTTTAGCTCAGTTAGTAGAACGTCAGACTCATGCTGAGGGTTGTAGGTTCAAACCTTATATAGTATTAGTTATCACCTCACTGCGATACGAAAGAATCAAGTTAGTTAAAAGAGTCGGTCTTCCCATCACTTGTTGTAATTGTTGCTGTGAATTGGACCATGTCATATGTACTGTTTGATATGGCTGTAGGTGTCCCAGCTGGTCTGAAGATGAGAAGATCGCTGTGAGGAGCGTCAACAATGAGCTTCACTTCTTTGAGAACAACAACTTCAGTAAGAAACCAGCTTCCATGTTCCACGACATAACCCCAACACACAGCTAGCTAACCCTCCATGATCCACCAACATAACCCCAACACACAGCTAGCTAACCCTCCATGTTCCACGACATAACCCCAACACACAGCTAGCTAACCCTCCATGATCCACCAACATAACCCCAACACACAGCTAGCTAACCCTCCATGTTCCACCAACATAACCCCAACACACAGCTAGCTAACCCTCCATGTTCCACCAACATAACCCCAACACACAGCTAGCTAACCCTCCATGATCCACCAACATAACCCCAACTCACAGCTAGCTAACCCTCCATGATCCACCAACATAACCCCAACACACAGCTAGCTAACCCTCCATGTTCCTCCAACATAACCCCAACACACAGCTAGCTAACCCTCCATGATCCACCAACATAACCCCAACACACAGCTAGCTAACCCTCCATGATCCACCAACATAACCCCAACACACAGCTAGCTAATCCTCCACCACCGATATAAACCCAACACACAGCTAGCTAATCCTCCATGTTCCACTATCATAAACCCAACACACAGCTAGCTAATCCTCCACCACCGATATAAACCCAACACACAGCTAGCTAATCCTCCATGTTCCACTATCATAAACCCAACACACAGCTAGCTAATGTGGTGGATTTTTCTTCATGCAATCTGAGACCACACGCGTTTATAAAATGTAGACTAACCTTTAGGTTGATACCTTAAGTAAATGAAGAGAGGAGAGAGAAGTCTTCAGTCCACTATATGTTTATTGCATCATTCAAAGAGTAGAACAAACAGAGCTGTCCCGGGCGCAGCTAACTTTACTACACACATTTTTATAAATTTTTCGAACCTCAGTATGCATTATTGGGTGTTTTCCATCCCCTTTTTCAGTTAGGGCTGGCCGTATATATATATTGATCCAGTTGTTACTACATTCCTGAACCTAAATGAAAATATAGTGGGTATTGGTTAAATCATAGTCTAACTGTTGTTACATGTCAAAAAAACTCCCACACTAACCCTCCATGTTCCACAGACACATGTATTTCACATTAAAGATAAATATAAAGCAAACAGACTGTCAGCTTTTGATCAGTCAGTTTTTGTGGCTCCCCTGTTAAACAGTTAAAACCATGACAACAGAAACAAGTTTTAGTGTAATTCTCTTTTCAGACACCATCGCCAACAAGCTTCATTTGCAGAAAGTTTCTGACTTTGTTCTGTCACCCGGAGGTCAGCCCAGTAAGGTAGGGAGTAGTTTGGGTTTTTGTCTTTTGCCTCCTTAAAACCTTAAATGGTTGTTCAACCTGCAAAGAAATAAAATGACAGTTGATGACTTATTTTAGCACATGTATTGCTATTATATTGCTAAGACCTTTACTCTTGAATCAGAAGTCTAATGTAAGAATAATATTGTAAACAAGAATTTGTTCTCAATTGGATAAAGGTTAGGTAACAAACCCAAGTGACGTGGCGTTCCACGCCCATAATAGCTGTGTGTTTTCACCACTGACGGCGTGAAAAACCACCCCGCTTGTCTGACATCAGATCAGATTATGAAATCCTACAGGAGGGTGGAGAAAATCCTGCAGTGGTTAAATAAGAATGTCTAGTCTGGTTAGATAACAGGGTGTTCCTATTCGACTGGTCTGGTTAGATAACAGGTTGTTCCTAGTTGACTAGCCTGGTTAGATAACAGTGTGTTCCTAGTCGACTAGTCTGGTTAGATAACAGTGTGTTCCTAGTTGACTGGTCTGGTTAGATAACAGGTTGTTCCTAGTTGACTGGTCTGGTTAGATAACAGGGTGTTCCTAGTCGACAGGTCTGGTTAGATAACAGGGTGTTCCTATTTGACTGGTCTGGTTAGATAACAGGTTGTTCCTAGTTGACTGGTCTGGTTAGATAACAGGTTGTTCCTAATTGACTGGTCTGGTTAGATAACAGGGTGTTCCTAGTCGACTGGTCTGGTTAGATAACAGTGTGTTCCTAGTTGACTAGTCTGGTTAGATAACAGGTTGTTCCTAGTTGACTAGCCTGGTTAGATAACAGTGTGTTCCTAGTCGACTAGTCTGGTTAGATAACAGTGTGTTCCTAGTTGACTGGTCTGGTTAGATAACAGGTTGTTCCTAGTTGACTGGTCTGGTTAGATAACAGGGTGTTCCTAGTCGACAGGTCTGGTTAGATAACAGGGTGTTCCTATTCGACTGGTCTGGTTAGATAACAGGTTGTTCCTAGTTGACTAGTCTGGTTAGATAACAGGTTGTTCCTAGTTGACTGGTCTGGTTAGATAACAGGGTGTTCCTAGTCGACTAGTCTGGTTAGATAACAGGTTGTTCCTAGTTGACTGGTCTGGTTAGATAACAGGTTGTTCCTAGTTGACTGGTCTGGTTAGATAACAGGGTGTTCCTAGTCGACAGGTCTGGTTAGATAACAGGGTGTTCCTATTCGACTGGTCTGGTTAGATAACAGGTTGTTCCTAGTTGACTAGTCTGGTTAGATAACAGGTTGTTCCTAGTTGACTGGTCTGGTTAGATAACAGGGTGTTCCTAGTCGACTAGTCTGGTTAGATAACAGGTTGTTCCTAGTTGACTAGCCTGGTTAGATAACAGTGTGTTCCTAGTTGACTAGTCTGGTTAGATAACAGGGTGTTCCTATTCGACTGGTCTGGTTAGATAACAGGTTGTTCCTAGTCGACTAGTCTGGTTAGATAACAGTGAGTTCCTAGTCGACTAGTCTGGTTAGATAACAGGGTGTTCCTAGTCGACTGGTCTGGTTAGATAACAGGGTGTTCCTATTCGACTGGTCTGGTTAGATAACAGGTTGTTCCTAGTCGACTAGTCTGGTTAGATAACAGTGTGTTCCTAGTCGACTAGTCTGGTTAGATAACAGGGTGTTCCTATTCGACTGGTCTGGTTAGATAACAGGTTGTTCCTAGTCGACTAGTCTGGTTAGATAACAGTGTGTTCTTAGTTGACTGGTCTGGTTAGATAACAGGTTGTTCCTAGTTGACTAGTCTGGTTAGATAACAGGGTGTTCCTAGTCGACAGGTCTGGTTAGATAACAGGGTGTTCCTAGTCGACTAGTCTGGTTAGATAACAGTGAGTTCCTAGTCGACTAGTCTGGTTAGATAACAGGGTGTTCCTAGTCGACAGGTCTGGTTAGATAACAGGGTGTTCCTATTTGACTGGTCTGGTTAGATAACAGGTTGTTCCTAGTTGACTGGTCTGGTTAGATAACAGGTTGTTCCTAATTGACTGGTCTGGTTAGATAACAGGGTGTTCCTAGTCGACTGGTCTGGTTAGATAACAGTGTGTTCCTAGTTGACTAGTCTGGTTAGATAACAGGTTGTTCCTAGTCGACTAGTCTGGTTAGATAACAGTGTGTTCCTAGTCGACTAGATAACAGGTGTGTTCCTAGTTGACTGGTCTGGTTAGATAACAGGGTGTTCCTAGTCGACTAGTCTGGTTAGATAACAGGTTGTTCCTAGTTGACTAGGCCTGGTTAGATAACAGTGTGTTCCTAGTTGACTAGTCTGGTTAGATAACAGGGTGTTCCTAGTTCGACTGGTCTGGTTAGATAACAGGTTGTTCCTAGTCGACTAGGTCTGGTTAGATAACAGTGAGTTCCTAGTCGACTAGTCTGGTTAGATAACAGGGTGTTCCTAGTCGACTGGTCTGGTTAGATAACAGGGTGTTCCTAGTTCGACTGGTCTGGTTAGATAACAGGTTGTTCCTAGTCGACTAGGTCTGGTTAGATAACAGGGTGTTCCTAGTCGACTAGTCTGGTTAGATAACAGGGTGTTCCTAGTTCGACTGGTCTGGTTAGATAACAGGTTGTTCCTAGTCGACTAGTCTGGTTAGATAACAGTGTGTTCCTAGTCGACTAGTCTGGTTAGATAACAGGTTGTTCCTAGTTGACTAGCCTGGTTAGATAACAGTGTGTTCCTAGTTGACTAGTCTGGTTAGATAACAGGGTGTTCCTAGTTCGACTGGTCTGGTTAGATAACAGGTTGTTCCTAGTCGACTAGTCTGGTTAGATAACAGTGAGTTCCTAGTCGACTAGTCTGGTTAGATAACAGGGTGTTCCTAGTCGACTGGTCTGGTTAGATAACAGGGTGTTCCTATTCGACTGGTCTGGTTAGATAACAGGTTGTTCCTAGTCGACTAGTCTGGTTAGATAACAGTGTGTTCCTAGTCGACTAGTCTGGTTAGATAACAGGGTGTTCCTAGTTCGACTGGTCTGGTTAGATAACAGGTTGTTCCTAGTCGACTAGTCTGGTTAGATAACAGTGTGTTCCTAGTTGACTGGTCTGGTTAGATAACAGGTTGTTCCTAGTTGACTAGTCTGGTTAGATAACAGGGTGTTCCTAGTCGACAGGTCTGGTTAGATAACAGGGTGTTCCTAGTTGACTAGTCTGGTTAGATAACAGGGTGTTCCTAGTCGACTAGTCTGGTTAGATAACAGGGTGTTCCTATTCGACTGGTCTGGTTAGATAACAGGTTGTTCCTAGTTGACTAGTCTGGTTAGATAACAGGGTGTTCCTAGTCGACTAGTCTGGTTAGATAACAGGGTGTTCCTATTCGACTGGTCTGGTTAGATAACAGGTTGTTCCTAGTCGACTAGTCTGGTTAGATAACAGTGTGTTCCTAGTTGACTGGTCTGGTTAGATAACAGGTTGTTCCTAGTCGACTAGTCTGGTTAGATAACAGTGTGTTCCTAGTTGACTGGTCTGGTTAGATAACAGGTTGTTCCTAGTTGACTAGTCTGGTTAGATAACAGGGTGTTCCTAGTCGACAGGTCTGGTTAGATAACAGGGTGTTCCTAGTCGACAGGTCTGGTTAGATAACTCGTCCCTGTCCCTCCAGGTATGCGTCTACGTTCCCGGCAGTAAAGGTGGCCCGTCGTTCGTCCGTCTCTACCAGTACCCGGTGCTCGGCGGCCCCACTGCCACGCTGGCCAACAAGAGCTTCTTCAAGGCCGACAGAGTCGCCATGCTGTGGAACAAGAAAGGTTGGGAGGGTGTTAACACACACTTCTAATTCTGTTTCAGAGGCTTTTCCACCCTGAATGGAGTAAAATTCTAGAGGAAACACTGAATAATGTTGGCATGAAAATGTTCAAAAAAGATTTTGAATATGACCATAAAATATTGGCTTACAGCAGCTTCAATCTTAAAGATATTGGTATTGATATTGGTCTTCACAATCTCATATCGGTCAAACCCTACTGACTACTGAGAACAGCCAGATTTAATTGTGGTCACCAACACTCCCATCAGACCCGTCATGCAGACAAACACCACATCAAATATGATAAAACACTGAACTAAGAGAAAAATGACAGATAAATGTAAGCGATTACATTTTCCCTTTATATTTGCAAGTATTTGTTTTTATTTGTTTTTATTTTTTTGCTCAAATTTTTGTTTGTCTTGTTAAACACTTTAATGTGGTTTTGATAAGTGGTCTATAAAAAAGGTTATTATTGTGATATATCTTATTATTATTCTTCTAATAACGAGCTTAAGACCAAATGACAACATACCACTACATTAACCAGTTGCTGTTCCCCAGCCACGGCGGTCCTGGTGACGGCCAGCACCGAGGTCGACAAGACGGGAGCGTCGTACTACGGAGAGCAGACGCTGCATTACCTGGCTGTTAATGGGGAGAGTGCTGTGGTTCAACTGCGTGAGTATTATTATTATTATATTATTATTATTATTGTTGTTATTATTATTATTATATTATTATTATTGCCTTTATTGGTGGTTTCAGACATTCTGACATCTTTTAATTATTGATGTTTCTTCATGTCCTGTGTTGCTCAGTAAAGCAGCTTTTGACCTTAATATTTAACTTGTTCTTGACTTGAAAGAGATTAGGAACGACAAAGACGCCAGGGAGGGGGGACAGGAAGCAACAGGGCTTATGGGAAATGTAGTCGTAATGTTCAGAAACACTAGTAACAATGCCACTGGTGAGATAGAGGCTACCAGTCGTCTCCATGGTCTCACTGGTTTACAGTTGTTATACCAGGTAGAACCAGTGATGTGATGATGATATCCTGATGATGAAATGAAACAGAGCAGCTTATAAAAAAAACACAGGAAACGCGTCATTGGTTAATTGATCATGTTTGTTTCTGGGTTCGAAACAGCGAAGAATGGGCCGATCTACGACGTGGTGTGGAGTCCAAACTCTGCAGAGTTCTGTGTGGTTTACGGCTTCATGCCGGCCAAGGCCACCGTCTTCAACCTGAAGTGTGACCCGGTGTTCGACTTCGGCACCGGCCCGAGGAATGCCGCCTACTACAGGTTGGACGTCTACTGTCTACTGGTAGATTGAGCCACTGGGCAACTTCACTGATCAGAATAACCCACGTGTCCCCAGTAGATCGTTGGCTCCATGCTAACACTTTAGCATACACTATGTTGAGTGATAGCAGGCTCCATGCTAACACTTTAACATACACTATGTTGAGTGATAGCAGGCTCCATGCTAACACTTTGGCATACACTATGTTGAGTGATAGCAGGATCCATGCTAACACTTTGGCATACACTATGTTGAGTGATAGCAGGCTCCATGCTAACACTTTAACATACATTATGTTGAGTGATAGCAGGATCCATGCTAACACTTTAACATACACTATGTTGAGTGATAGCAGGATCCATGCTAACACTTTGGCATACACTATGTTGAGTGATAGCAGGCTCCATGCTAACACTTTAACATACACTATGTTGAGTGATAGCAGGATCCATGCTAACACTTTGGCATACACTATGTTGAGTGATAGCAGGCTCCATGCTAACACTTTAACATACACTATGTTGAGTGATAGCAGGATCCATGCTAACACTTTGGCATACACTATGTTGAGTGATAGCAGGATCCATGCTAACATTTTGGCATACACTATGTTGAGTGATAATCGACTCCATGCTAACACTTTAACATACACTATGTTGAGTGATAATCGACTCCATGCTAACACTTTAACATACACTATGTTGAGTGATAATCGACTCCATGCTAACACTTTAACATACACTATGATTTTGATTGGATTCCACACAAAAAGGTGATTATTTTCAATGGAGAGTTTTAGTGTCCCGTAGTCTAAATGCTTATCCCTGATAAACAATACACAATGTAAGCTAGGTCAGTATGGGTCGTCAATAACCCAAATCAGTCGAGCGCTGCAGCTAAGACAGTCTAATAACGCCTCATAACGCCTCTTAACGCCTCCACGCCCTCCTGGTTTATTTAAAGGAACAGTCCTGGAGGGATGTCGGTTGTGAACAGGATCCAGTTCCATGTTTCAGTTTAAACAGTAAACAGTCCTTCCTCTCCCTGAGGTCAGTACAAACTCCTGTCCTCTCTCCAGTCCTCAGGGCCACATCCTGGTGCTGGCTGGGTTTGGGAACCTGCGGGGCCAGATGGAGGTTTGGGACGTGAAGAAATACAAACAGGTGAGAAGGATGGTGCTCTGGACGTCACGAAACGAAACGCTTCCATGGTCCTCAGTATTTATTATATTCAGAGCAGATATATATATATATATATATATGTATATCAATAGATATATCTATCGATCAATCAATATATATATATATATCTCTGTATTGGTATCAGCCTTCAGAAACATTCCCTATAACCATCTGTCCAATCAGGTATGCAAACCACAGGCCCCAGACTCCACCCACTTCTCCTGGTGCCCCGATGGCGAGCACGTCGTCACGGCAACGTGTTCCCCTCGGCTGCGAGTCAGCAACGGCTACAAGATCTGGCACTACACCGGCACGGTGCTGTACAAGCAGGACACGCCCGCCGGCGCCGAGCTCTGGGCGGTCCATTGGCAGCCCTTCCCCCACGGCAGCTTCCCCGAGCGGGCGGTGAAGTACCAGGCAGCACCCAGCGACCTGGGCAGCACCCAGACCCAGCCCAGCCAGGCCTACCGCCCCCCCCGCTCTACGGCACAAACCGGCCACGGCCAGCTCCAAACTGGTGAGACTGACTGACTGACTAGTCCTAACCTGTAGAACCAATGGACAGCTCAACAGTCTGTCTGTCTGTCTGCCTTTTCATCAGTGAATGTTTTTACAGAGTTTCTACCTTCAGCCTGTCTGCAGTGCATGTAGGATCCTGTCTACTGAAACAGAAAGACAACATGGCTGCTGTATTGAAACACATTCACACTATCTCAACTACACACAAGTAGCCGATCCCAAGAAGTAACACTACCCATGATTCCTTGCAAGCATCAAGCACAAGATAACTCCCTCACAGCCTTATGGGTACTATCTCACTGATAGGATGCCCACAGGCTCAAGCACCGGAGAGATAAACTGAACAACAGCGCCATCATATGGCCTTTAAAGAGTACTACCACCAGTTCAGATGTGACTTCAACAAAACCCTACAGTCACTTACAGACCATAGTTCAGACCCAGTTTTCTGTCTGTCTGTCTAACTGTCTATCTTTGTATCTGTCTGTCTCCCTGTCTGTCAGCATGAGGAAGAGCCTCCTCAGAACATGAGGCCCGGGGCGCCTGGAGACAAGCAGCTCTCTAAATCTGCTCTGAAGAACCAGAAGAAACGAGAAGCCAAGAAAGCAGCTAAACAGGTAAACCATGTAGACTGTAAACCAGTGAGACCGTGGAGACGACTGGTAGCCTCTACCTCACCAGTGGTATTGTTACTAGTGTTCCTCCACATTAAGACTACATTTCCCATCAGCCCCGTTGCTTCCTGCCCCCCCTCCCCCTCCCTGGCGTCTTTGTCTTTCCTGAAGAGGATCAACATGTTGAAGTGATTTCTCCATCTTCCTTTCTCTCCTTCCTCCATCTGCCGTCTCCAGAAACTCTTTATCTTTAGCTCCATTAGCGCCCGCGTCCTGTTTTGTGGTGCTGGTGGTGGAGTTGTACTGATGACTCTACAGTAATGTGGTGGTTTATTGATGGTTAAGGTCAGTAAATGGTTGATCTCTAATGGTAAACTGTTGGGTCTGTAGGAAGCAAATCCTGAGCCTGCGTCTGACCCCGCCCCCACCAACAACAGCCAATCAGGGCCAACCTGTGGCGACACAGAGGCCGACAAGAAGATCAAGAACTTAAAGAAGGTGAACAACAAAACAGACACAGTCCTCCACAGCATGTCACTGCCAGGGTTTGGGCTCCCATTCCCTTTATTGTATTGTGTTTATATGATCTGATCTAAAAACGAAGCGTTTTACTGAATTAATCTGTTTGCACTCGTAAAATGATAAAACAGAAAAGAGGAAATGAAGCTTGTTGCAGGTTGGATGATGAACATGCTGCCTGCCGGTTTTTCTTACATGTTTGAGAGTTGAGAAGTCTTTGCACAATGATAATCTTTTGCAATATTGTGTGTATATATTATATATGTAGTGATTTTATTCTGACATCTAATTCTTAAATTATTGATCGTATTGTAAAGGGATCATTTGTGTTTTTCAGAAACTGAAAGCCATCGAGGAGCTGAAAGAGCAGCAGGCGACTGGCAAAGCCCTGCAGAAGAACCAGGTCTCGTTTTCACTGTTGTCCTCGTTAGCCTCTGTTAGCCTCTGTTAGCCTTGTTAGCACTGAGCCTGGTCAGGTCTGGCTCCCGTCCTCTGACTGCTCAGACGCTTGGTTGACTTGGTTTTTACCCTTTATGTGATTTGTGATTTTAATTGTCCTCCTCAGCTTGAGAAGATCCAGAAGGAGGAGCAGCTGCTGAAGGAGCTGGAGGAGCTGGAGTTAGGACCGTAGGAGAACCACCCAGCACCCTGGTCTGGCTGGAGAACCGGTCCCAGACCTCCAGACCTCCAGACCCACAGTCCCATTAGCTCACAAAATGAACCCAGCAACCAGAACCATGAAAAGGAGTTAGGAGCTGAAGAATAAAGTTGACTGTCTTTATCTGACATGAAGACACAATCATTGTAACTGCACGATCAGCAGCGTCATGCAGAGCTTCATATGAACTGTTGTGCCAGTAGAGGGCCAGGTTATGGACAAATTACTGTTTAAATATTTCATCTTTCTAAATGTTCCTTCACCATTCTTCCCACTTTCTGGACAAACCAGTATTGTAAGATTTTTCAAATCAGACAAGGAAATAGATGCGATGGCCCACTGGTCTTCTCCCCTTGGTAGACATTCCTCTGAGAGTCCATGAAGGGTTCCCCGTCACCAGCGGCCCCTCTGCTGCTGCGTTCCAGAAATATCAGAAAGTCTGAAATTCTGGTTTCTGAAGCCTGAGGTTTCTGACATCATCTGACGTCACGCCAACATGGCGGCTACACTGGAAACGCTAAACAGCATCAATTTAACATGTTTATAATCCTCTTAATACAAATGTAAAGTTGCACTTATAGTTGCTAACCTTCTTGCTAACTAGCTAGCTAACATTGGTAAATATCATTGACTTCACATTGGCTGTTGTAAAGGAAACAGGAATTTTCATTGTGGGCAGCGAAGAGGTTGTAATCACAATCTACGACTTTGAAAGGAAATACAGCAACGGTTAAACCTGTAGAAACAACCGACAGCAGCCTCTATAGACCAGAATGCAATGCAGCCACAAGACAGGTTGGGTTATGAGTAAGGGGCGTGGCCACCATCATAGATACGCCCCAATATTCATAAAATATCTGGCTAGCTAACTATATATTCCCACACGCCCACCTTTTGATTAAAAGCTGCATGTTCCTATCGAAAGGCATTCTGGGAAATGTAGGAAATCACTACCCCAAGTAGACGAGGCAAAGAGGGTTCACTTGACTCCTGAATGTGTTGAACATCACATGATGAGGTCTGACAGGAAGAGGATGTTTCTCTGATTCTCCAGTTTGAGTGACAGCTGGTGATAAAGGCCTGATTGCTTGTGGTGACAGCAGATCCCAGGTCAGCTGATGCTCCTCTGTGTGTTAGAGAGTGAAGCTGTTGCACCACAGTGAAACGTCATCCTCAATCCATCTGAGCACTATTGCTATGCAATGTATGTACAGATAATAAAGCCCAGTGACGCTGTTACATTAGGTTTGTAAATAAGAAGCTTGAAGGTTTTCAGGCCATTTTCAGTTCAACCACTTCAGAGATCAATCAATCTGATGTGTTATTGACAGATCAATGTGATATTGACATCAGTTCTTCAGTGTTAAATTTAGAATAAAATGCACTTCCTGAAGTGGATGAGTCGAACCCAGACTGTTCAAAGCAGTGCGTTACTGTCAGGTTAAACCTCAACATCAAATAATAACCTTGAAATTAAGAGAATTTGACACATTTTGTTTTCTCAGTTCAGGTCTGTGATTTAATACATCACATCAAAGAGTCGTGCTGGTCAGTATTGGTCATTCACTCTGCGTCAATTCACATTATTTTATATAAGATTTGACAAAACCAGACAATTAGTTTCATACTTTAACCTTTATTTAGTTCAAGCACTACAGAACATGTCCAGCGACAGAAGCAGTTCAAAACAAGAAACGAGTTTTAACAGGATGATGGTGAATTAGAAGAAGAAATCTCCCCCGGGGATTAATAAAGCACCTACCTACCCAAAGAACAGAGCGTTTCTCATTGGTTAAGCGAATGCCAATCAACGTTCTCTGCATTTGTATTGGCTAACGTCAGATTCAGAAGCGCTGATGTTTTGGTGCGCTCGTTTTTGTCTCTACGGCAGCTCGTTTCCGTATCGCAGTCTCTGAGACAGTAAGCCCCGCCCACCAGGGCGAAGCTGGTCTTCATATTGAACGCCCCCTCTGGAGCCAGATCTCACCTACCGTGCTATCTTGTTTATTTGGCTTCTTTCTTTCGGACTGGGCTGCAGCTACCTGCATTTGTTCTTCCGTGCGTGTTGTAGTTCAAATCAATGGTGTGAAACTAGTCAACCGAGTTTACGGCATGTATGGAACAGCGGAAAATACAGATCAGAATGCGCGAGGAACCCAACCCACGTGGATGCACAGAAATGTAAGCTAACCGTGTCCATACAGTACTGACTGACTGGTTAACTGACTGGTTAACTGACTGGTTAACTGATAAACATACTGACTGGTTAACTGACTGGTTAACTGATAAACATACTGGCTGGTTAACTGACTGGTTAACTGACTGGTTAACTGATAAACATACTGGCTGGTTAACTGACTCACATATTGACTGAGAGACTGGTTTACTGACTGGTTAGTTTAGTCAGATGACTGACTGGTTAACTAACTGGCTGACTGCTGTTTGGCTGACAGACTGGTTAACTGGTTGACAGACTGGTTAACTGACTCACATACTGGCTGGTTAACTGACTGATAGGTTACCGGTCAGACTAGTAGGAAATGGACAAGCCGACCAGACCAGACCAACATGACTGTGAGGAAGAGGATGAAGAGGAGGAGGGCAGGGACTTATCACCGCCGGTGTCCCCCGTCATCGGCATCAGCCTCTGTGGCTCCGCCCCTCTGGTGTGGCGGACGGCGGACGTGACGACAGTGCGGCGTCTGGGCCTGGTGGGGGCGCTGGTGGGCTCGCTGCCCCGCCAGCCGCGGCAGAACGGCCGAATGGGCCGACCGCTGCAGCTGCTGGAGGAGGAGGCCCGGCTGCTCGGGGAGACCGGCAGGGCTGGACCGGAACCGGCTGGACCACAGGTAGGGGGTCAGGGCTGAATGGAGGACCGGGTCTAAATTAATTAATGTATAAATGCCTCGATTGATTGATTGATTGATTGATGTTCAAGTATACAGAATAAATCAAATGTAATTCAGCCTGTCTGTTTTTATTCACCCATTTATTTATTTCCCTTTATATTTGTGTGTGAGGTCAGAGTTCATCCTCTTATAGTTACCACTACACCGCAGGTCGCCACCCTGGCCTTAACGAGAGGATTTTTATCTTTAGGGTGTGTTTGATTTCTTGTTCCTGGCAGGAGGCTGAAGGAGGCGAGGTGCACCGGGAGCTGGTGGAGCAGTATGAGGAGGTGCAGGAGAGGAGTTACGAGGAGCAGAGCATCCTGGCTCTAGAGGACCGGAAGGCAGCGCTGCTCCGAGCCATGGCTGATGGACAGGCAGGTGAGACCGCCGCAGGTCTGGTCACTTCCTGTAGAAGGCCGATGTGGACGCCCAACGAGCTTGTCGCCACGGCTCATCGTCCGTCAACAGCCAATCAGATTTTTGTAGAGAACTCAGAAGCTTTGATTGGCTGGCATCAACTGGCTTCCTGGTCGCTCTGCTCCGTAGATGAACGGACTTCCTGACCGGGTGAACACAGCACCGGGGTTTTGAAGTCAGATTCCACTGCCAGTGTTATTTAATTGCAGACCTGCAGCCCATTGATGCTGCTGAGTCAGTGTTGGCTAGTTCGCTGTGTTGACTCATCCAGGTGACGTAACGTTATGAAAGTCAAAACCACAGCAGAGATTTTCCTGTTCAAACCTTTATAGCTGCAGACCGCTACGTGCAATCAGAGCCTCTGGCCCCGCCCACAATCAGTCAGAATACAGACCAGTCAATCAAGCTGATCAGTATGAACACACAGGGACTTTATATACTAACCCTTTATCAAGCCTGGAAGGACTTTCCAGGCCTAACTAACTAACTAACTAACTAACTAAATCAATTAGTCAATCAATTAAGGTGAAAGCACAGTGACAGGCTGAAGAGGTTCTTCTGTCCCAGGTGGATCTTCTGGAGGTCAGACCACAGATGAAGCCATCAGAGTCCGCCTGGAGGCCCTGGACCAGAGCTTCACCTTCCCTCGTTCAGCCATGGCGGTCCAGCTGAGCACAGCGCGGGCCGGGCTGGCCTACTGCCCTGAGGCGAGGGCCTTTCTGCAGGCCAGCGGGCCTACCGGGTCTCAGGACAACCAGCGCGCCGAGACCCGCTACAGGGTGTTCAGGGACCTGCAGCGGCGTGGATTCTACCTGACCTCAGCAGGGAAGTTTGGAGGAGACTACCTCGTGTATCCAGGTCTGTCAACAGCCATGTCTCCTTGATAAGAGCATCAACTAAATGCCAAAATGTAAATGGTAGAGAACGTCGCGTCAAACTATGATGATATTTGTCAGATTAAAGCTGCTCCATGTTTCATTCACCATCAATAAACCACATTACTGTAGTCATCAGTATAACTCCACCACCAGCAGCCGGTCAGCCTCTACCAGCCTCTACTCTGTGTTTTACATTGTGGTAGCAACAGGGCTTATGGGAAATGTAGTCTTAATGTGGAGGAACACTAGTAACAATACCACTGGTGAGGTAGAGGCTACCAGTCGTCTCCATGGTCTCACTGGTTTACAGTCATTACACCAGGTAGAACCAGTGATGATGACATGATGGTAACATGAGACACAGAGCAGCTTTAATGTTTCCTTGCACACCAGTAAACCTCAACATGACAAGTCCTGAATCCACCAAGCCCTCCTCACTATGACCCCCCCACGGTGACTTTTGGTGGCAGAAGGTGAAGCCTAACAGGAATCTGTCGATGTGTTCTCTCGCCAGGCGACCCTCTTCGTTTCCATGCCCATTTCATCGCGGTGTGTCTGTCCATGGATGAGTCCACCTCTCTGCTGGACGTCCTGGCTGTGGCTCGTCTGGGATCCAACGTGAAGAAGACTGTCCTGCTCTGCTCCCCTGGACCAGGACAGGAGGGCCGACATGAAGAGGTGGTGTACACCTCCTTACAGTGGAGCGGGATGGTGTAGGTCCAACAAGGATCAATACCCGTCAGGGGCCCCAAAGTAGATGTTCAAAACACTACGGACCCACATTGAAAACATTTTGTGTTAAAGGTGCAGTAAGTAGCATTTTAGCACAAATAGACCCTAATACCTCTGTGGTGATTGATTGGGTTGGTGATCAGGACCAATCAGACTCATCGATTACTTGGCACTGGACCTACTGGCATTTCCATCTGTTCATCATGGAGGACGGCGAGCGACCGGCGTCTCACCACATACTGTCCCAGTATTCAGACTGTTACTAGCAGCTCACTGGTCTGGAAGGTTGTTGTAATTACTTACCGGTCACTGATGGAGGTCAGTAAAGGTCATCGCCATCTGAAAATGGCTGAGGCTGTAGGTGGGGAGACAACAGTTCAGACAGGTCGTCTTTTACCCTTCACTGTGTTAACGTCTAAATAAAATGATGAAAGTGAAATTAAATTAGTTTTCATGTTGCTGGGGACTAAAGGACCAGTCATATATTGACAGAGTTAGTCCAGGTTGGACCAGAGTCATATATAGACAGAGTTAGACCAGGGTCATGTGTAGACAGAGTTAGTCCAGGTTAGACCAGAGTCATATATATATATATATATATAGACAGAGTTAGTCCAGGTTAGACCAGAGTCATATATATATATATATACAGTATATATATATAGACAGAGTTAGTCCAGATTAGACCAGAGTCATATGTAGACAGAGTTAGTCCAGGTTAGACCAGAGTCATATACAGACAGTTAGTCCAGGTTAGACCAGAGTCATATATATATATATATATATAGACAGAGTTAGTCCAGATTAGACCAGAGTCATATGTAGACAGAGTTAGTCCAAAATCGTAGCTTAGAGTCCACTAATGTCATGATGGTTTTATGAGCCTACTCAAACAGCTCAGGACTTTATATTATAGACTATAAACTACATACTGTAGACTATATACTGCATATTAGGCCGTGAAACATTATTTGTCACCATCTTTTTCTTTTTCCAGACAATAACACATTACAGTACAGCTAACATGATGTGATGAAGAAACCAACACCAACTCTGGATACTAAACCTCTTTTCTTGTCCTCACGTTAGATCATGCTAGTTTCCTTAACATACTGTATGCTAACCTGTTAGCATGTATCATTAGGATGATCTTTCTAAGTGGGATGGAAAAATGAGGAAAAGCCCTGATTTAGAAGATGTTTAATACATGTGGTTGGTCAGAAACCATCAAACCTCAGTGTACGTGTCTGACTTAACCTACAGTAATTTTACAGCCAATACTTTTGGGAGTGTAAAAAAAAGAACATAAAAACAAAGATATTCAGTCTCAGTAGGGGGCGCCATACTGCATGACATAACCTGGAGGGGATCTTCCTGTTCTCCCAGTTCAGTAGAACGGTGTGGTGCCATTCCAGTTGATCGCAGCTCCCTCCCACTTGGTCTTGATGGTCATTTCTACTGAAGGAAACCTCTTCTCTGGGTCTCCTACCGAATCCCTTGACGTCGCCTCCCAGTGGTGGGAGTGGGTGTCTGCAACAAGAAGACAAGCAATGAAGTCTACCTGTGGTCAGGGCGGCTGTAACTACCTATGGTCAGGGCGGCTGTAACGCTACCTGTGGTCAGGGTGGCTGTAACTACCTATGGTCACGGCGGCTGTAACTCTACCTGTGGTCAGGGCGGCTGTAACTCTACCTGTGGTCAGGACGGCTGTAACTCTACCTGTGGTCAGGGCGGCTGTAGCTCTACCTCTGGTCAGGATGGCTGTAGCTCTACCTCTGGTCAGGGCGGCTGTAACTCTACCTGTGGTCAGGACGGCTGTAACTCTACCTGTGATCAGGACGGCTGTAACTCTACCTATGGTCAGGGCGGCTGTAACTCTACCTGTGGTCAGGGCGGCTGTAACTCTACCTGTGGTCAGGGCGGCTGTAGCTCTACCTGTGGTCAGGACGGCTGTAACTCTACCTATGGTCAGGGCAGCTGTGGCCTCCTGGCCATTGTAGAAGTACAGCTGGAACAGATGCTCCGTCCTCCAGTCGGACAGCAGCGAGCGGGTCGGGCTGAACAGGACAGAGGACGTCCCGTTGACGCTGCACAGCCAGACAGGAAACCTGGGGGTCTTCAGCATGCTGCCCACCTACAGGACAGGAGGAGTACTGCATGTAGTAGTAGTAGTAGTAGTAGTAGTAGTAGTAGTAGTAGTGTATGTACTAGTAGTACCATACCTGAGGCAGCCTGTCTCTCTCCATCTGCTCTCGGCTCCAGTGCAGGTATCCCACGTCGCTGCGTGCCAGGACGCCCTGCAGGGGGCGCTCCAGAGGCCGGCCGTCCTCCCCACACTGCACCGTCCCATTGAACACATGAGGACTGGCCCTGCCTGTCAGCAACAGGTTCAGCAGAGCCTGGAGGAACAGAGAGAGACAGACAGGTACTACTCTCTGAACCCTAGAGGAACAGAGAGACAGACAGGTGGTATTGCTCTCTGAACCCTAGAGGAACAGAGAGACAGACAGGTACTATTGTCTAACACCAGGACTTCCTCACCTGGCGGCAGACAAAGTTTCCCAGCCTGATGTGCAGCAGGTGGGAGGTGCTGCAGTCCAGATCCTCCCTCAGCCTGCCAGGAAACAACAGAGCAGCAAGTACAACTACCTGACGATTCACCAGCCCCCCCCCCCGAACCAGGGGCCGTATCCAACAGGGCTAACCCACTCTGACCCCCATCCCTTACCCTTCGTACCCCCCCCCACACACACACTGTCTAGTTGTGTTGTGTATCAGATAGGTTGTATTGTTGAGTCAAGCCTTTGAGCCTTCTTGAGGCGTCGTGGACCCAACTCAACGAAACATTGGTGAAGGAAGGTGTCTACTTGATAACCAAGGGTCAAGGGTCAGAGGTTACAGCACCCTGACAATAGATCCTGTGACCCTGAATGATTATGGAGGGATGTTAGGAAAAGACAGCGTCGGGGGAAATGGGTGGAAAAAGAGAGAGAATCCTGATCGGAGGAGATCGGAGGATGTGAAGTGTTTCTGAGGTTTAGGATGTTTTCACCTGCTGATGATTTGAGGGTTTGAGTTCTTTTACCTGTTGACCGTCCGGGAGCAGATGAGGCTGTACAGGAAGAGGATGACGCCATGACTCCCTTCCTCTTTAAACTGAAAGGAAAGAACAGCAGCGACTCCACTTCACCCCCTTCTACAGTTCACTACAACCTTCACAAAACTAATACGTCTCTCTGGAAGGTTTATTAAAAACCACCAACCAGATACTAGAAAACATTCACTCACACACTGGATGTGCTCGTAGATGAACTTCCTGACGTCTTCCTTCTTCTTGAATGTGAACAGCTGCAGCTGAAAGACAGTCACTGATTCAATATTACAAAATGATCATACCAGTGTAATAGCAGCTCTGTTATGTCTGCCAGGTGGCTAGGCTACAATATGTTCAACAAAATCTGATGTTAAAGTTATGCTGCACCATATGGCAGCAAGATGTGACTGTTTGAAAACCGTTTGAACTTCAATACCCAGAACTCCTGCAAGGTGATGTCAGTAAACGCCTCCCAGTTCGCTGATGTTTACCAACCTGGCTGGGATCGCTTCATTCCCACGGATACCAAACAGACGAGAGGCCAAAGATGGAAACGTCTTCCTTTCACATATTTCATGTGAAAGGAAGACGTTAATTTTAATTGTAATTGTCAAAAATGTAATTTTATCTCAAAATATGCTCATAGAGGTTTCCAGTTTCAATTAATCACTTCCTGTTTTGGTTGTTAATATGGGCAAAACCAGGAAGTGTCGCACATTGTTGATTGGTGGATTTTCTCTTGCTCAGCCCAAACATATTACTGAGATTGAAAATAAGGCAAAATTTTCTCATGAAAATGTCAGTAGATCTTTAACCTTGACCATCCCAGATTTACTCAAGTTCTTTCCAAGTCCTGAAAAGATCACATCTCTTTCTTTGACCCTCATAGGAAAATAGTCTTTCCTCTTGCCCCCTCCACAGGGAGGTCAGGGTTCGGAGTCTGAACTGATCATTTCATCACTGATACATCTGATTGATTTAGTGTTTAGATCATGTAGCTTGTTAGCTAGCTAACCATAGTATCTGGTCAGCTAACCATCACTGTCTTGTTAACACATCTGATTAGCACACTAGCTAACGTATCTAGTAGCAGCTAGCGTTAGCAGTGGCTAGTAGTCCCATGTTAACAGTGACTAAACTAGCCTGCTGGCTAGTTAGCTAGCTACCAGTTTGTTCAGGTTAACTAGCTGACTCTTCTCCAGCTCCAACTCAGAGTGTTTTGGAGTAGAGACTAGGGCTAAAGACAAGACAGTTTACTGAGTCACAGTAACCTACATTTGGAGACAAATCTACCTGATCACACTGATCACTTTTACTGAGAACGTTACTGGATGATCTACAGACACACCACAACAACCTGGTTCACATAGTCAACTGGTTAAATAACCATGAGGCTATTCTGAAAGTTCAACACATGTACAGTCGTATATCCAACCAATGGGACCATTACTTCGTTCCCTTTCAGTGAAGTTACAATAATAAAAGCAGCAATATTTAATACCCGCTCTGTGAAGTTGTCCAGTTTGTAGTCCAGGTGGGGGGTGATGCAGTACTCTGCGGTTACCAAGGTAACAGTGGCGCTACACTCCTCGCCAGCCAACCAGAGGCTGTCAGTCAACGCTGCTGCCAATGCCCTCTCCTGATCCCTCTGTCCTACCTCACGGAGACTGGAGATAGATAGAGACAGATTGGGAGTGGGAGGGAGGGAGAGAGACAGACAGGGGGACAGGGAAGACAGACAGGAAAGATCACATTACATTACAGTCATTTAGCAGACACTTTTATCCAAAGCAACTTACAAGTTACAGTTGACACTATGTGGGGATCGAACCCACGACCCTGAGACTGAGAGTCTCATGCTCTCGAACTGAGCTGTCCGGGCCAGACAGATCACTGAGACAGACAGACAAGGAGACAGACAGATAGAGAGACAGACAGACAGACATGGTTTGGATCAGTTTGGACCAGGTGAGTTGGCCTGTTAGGATCCTAGCACCTCCTCGTCTTGTTCCAAGAACCTCAAACCACCATGTCCTCTAGCCGACTGTCATCCCGTTGGCGCTCCTCACTCCACTCCACCAAACCGCCTGAAACCGACGTCATTTAAGGAAGTGACGTCATGCAGGGGTTTTTGCCAATTGGATGACCTTTTGTCACCAGGAACCAATCATATAGTCCGAATTTGTCCATGTGATGTTTTTCTTTTCGGGGTCACAAGGCAGCACAAGGTTTGCACACATACGGGGCTACATTTTGACTCTTTACTCTTTGTGTTGTTTACGACGTGACATCCGCCAGTACTTTGAGATCGTCCTGCTAGAACGTCTTCTCCCTTCACCGATGACTTTAAAGCTTCCATTTGCTCATTTTTCAGCTTGGACACGCCGTAAAAACTAGCAATAACATGTAATTGATGGTTCCTTCAGAGTCGGCCATGTTGGTGACACGCCTCCTCGGAAAAGGGTGCCACATTGTTAACCAATCACAGTCCCCACTTTATTTCAAGGTGAATATACAAAAGCCAGATGGTTTGAATGTTGGCAGTTTCAGACGGTGGAGTGGCGCTAGGAGCCGCCAACAGGATGACTCAGGCTGTCACCTCACCTCTGCAGCGTCCAGCCGTCTGCGGCGGTCGGTCGGCTGAACAGCAGGTACTTCAAGATGTGAGCCTGGACGACCATCTGAACGGCCCGCGCCCCACCCTGACACAAAGCACATGTCACACTAGGACAAACCCATCAGTCTATTTTAAATCCAAGTACTGTTGAAATATTAGTTATATTAGTTATATTAGTAAAACAGATGGAGTTTTAACAATAATAGCTAAAGTCAAAAAGAACAAAGTGACTGACTGGACTCAACAGACGCTTCATGGATCCAATGACAACAGCAATTACACAACGATGTAATCCCTCACCAGACGACTGGTACTCACTTTGGCTAATTGGCTGTGTGTGTGTGTGTCACAGTGACTAGACGCCGTGACATAATGTGACTGATACCCTCCACATAATTAAGATCTGATGGGTCTCAGTGATGATGTCATCCTGTAGCGGCGGCGTGTCTAGCAGGTTGGACATGGAGACCAGCCGCAGTGGCGGAGCATCGCCCTCTGGCTTCTCTGTATACTGTATATACTGTATATATATATATATATATATATATATATACACATACAGTATATATGTTGTCCTTTATTTTACCATGCTCTTTTCCACCAACATTTACCTTTCAGATATTGAAATGCATTCACCCTGGGAGCTGCCCAGTGCAACTGGTGTTCCATCTATTATCAGGGTGCTGTGACCTCTGACCTTTGACCTCCTTACTACGCCTCTTACTACAGTAATATACCATAGATATGAATGTGATATGATGTATATGATATGTTTTTCTTCTTTGCAAAAGAGTTAATATTTTTATTATCAGGATTATTGTACGTAGTTGTAGTAGTTGCAGTAATAGTAATAATACTACTAGTAGTAGTAGTACTACTAGTACTAGTGTTCCTCACCCTCTCAGTCTCCAGGGCGTAGGCTAACTCGGAGTACGGCTCTCTGAACTTAAAGAAGGATTTCCTCCACTCATAGTTGAAGACATGAAACGTTCCTCCGAATAAAATCTTCCTCAGATTCTATAAATGACAAGAAAAACAAACAGAAACGTAAGAACCGAACAACTAGCAGGACTACAGACTACCGCCCCCTCCTGGTGTGAAGAGGTGAGGCGGCAGCTAGTCCTTGGACGTCGGCTTGGTGTGTCCGGGCCTGAAAGAGGGAACCTGGGAGGGACTCAGTGCCTTGCTCAGAGACACTTGGAGGATTGAACCTGGGACCTTTTGGTTACAGGACAGTCTCTCTAACCACTAGATATCAGTCAGTCAGTAGTTCATCAGATAGTCAGTTAATCAGTCAGTTATTAGTTAGCTAGTTAGTCAATTAGTCTGTAAATACTATATTAGTTACTAGTGACATAATCAATCAGTCAGTTAGTTAATCACTTATACAGTAACCAGTCAACCGGTCAACTAGTCAACCGGTCAGTTAGTTCAGTTACTTGGTTGGTTGGTTAATCAGTCAGTGATCATTAGTTAAGTCCATTAGTTAGCCAGTGAGTTAAGCTGTCAATCAGTTTGTCTGTTAGTGATTTTATCAATTGGTTAGTCAGTTAGTCAGCTAGTTGGTTAGTTAGTTAGTTAGTTAGCTAGACCCACCACCGCCAGGTCCGGGGTGACAGGCAGTCCTCCGAGGCTGGGGGAGACGGCCAGCGTCCTGGGGATGGAGCAGGGAGACGGGAGGCTGCTGGAGGGAGGAAGACCTGGAGCCTCCTCCTGCTCCTCCTTCCCTCCGTCTACTGACCTCTGAGGAGACAACAGACCTCTGACAGACTGACATAGTAGTACAGTAGCTACTGACACCAGGACAACAGACCGCTACAGACTAACAGTAGTACAGTAGCTACTGACACATTGTCCAGGACAACAGACCGCTACAGACTAACAGTAGTACAGTAGCTACTGACACATTGTCCAGGACAACAGACTGCTACAGACTAACAGTAGTACAGTAGCCGATGACACCAGGACAACAGACCGCTACAGACTAACAGTAGTACAGTAGCTACTGACACCAGGATAACAGACCGCTACAGACTAACAGTAGTACAGTAGCTACTGACACATTGTCCAGGACAACAGACCGCTACAGACTAACAGTAGTACAGTAGCTACTGACACCAGGACAACAGACCGCTACAGACTAACAGTAGTACAGTAGCTACTGACAACTGTTTCCAGGTCTCATACTGGATCTTTTTACTTCTTTCTCTCTATTGCCATTTTTCTACAACTTGTTTCAGTTAAATAAATAAACGGAATTATTTATTACATAGCGACATGTATTATATACTATTACTATTATATACTATATACTATCTATTATTATTATTATTATTATTATTATTATTATATAGGAACCAGGAAGTAAAACAAAAGCACTCACGTCAGGGTTCTTGTTGACTTCCTGCTGAAGCAGCTCGATGTAGCCCAGCCTGCAGTCTGTCATCACTAGACAACTAACTACTACTAGTACTACCACTACATCAACTACTAGTACTACTAGTGTTAGCAGTTGTACTAATACTAATACTACCACTACTGCTACTAATACTCTTCTTCACACTCACTAAAAGCTGGAGGGAAACACAACGCCTTCTCCACAGACTGGACAGGCTTCATGAGGGAGAACACACACACACACACACACACACACACACCAGAATGCACCTCACAGCATGAACAGTGAAACTAAACACTGTTCTGTGTGTGTGTGTGTGTGTGTGTGTGTGTGTGTGTGTGTGTGTGTGTCACCTGTTCGTTCCAGAACAGATCAGGTTCTGTGATGAGACTACAACACACACAGGCACACTCAAACACACACACACACACACACAAACACACAGCACAAAACCCCCCACGAAGGGTTTTCTGATTGGATGACCTGAGAAGACACAAACCTACTGACCAAAGCAAGATGCAACACAACCAAACTAGACGACAGGTCAACAGACAGACAGGTCAACATAATTCTAGTACTACAATTATTTCTTAGAGGCAGAAATAATCTGATTGGTTGAGTTAAACATCAGTGGGCGGTGCCAAATGTTTTTCTGGCTAAGTAACTGAAGCCCAGTGAAAAAGACGAGGTAAGAGAGGAGCTGGGTAATATTATGAAGCCCATTGAGGTTTACCTCAACCTCTCTCATAGACAGACAGACAGACAGACAGACTGATTGATTAGATTAAATTTACTGTTATGGTATGTTGTAATTCCAGCCTGTAGGGGAAATGATGTAATACAAATTAGACTCATGTTATTGAAGCTGACAGACCTTTGATTTTTAATGACCAAATGACCTGCATCCCTGTATAAATGGCTCCTAAAATATGGTCTGATCTTCATCTAAGTCATACAAAAAGATAAACAATGCCATTTAACAAATAACACACAACAAAAATGTTTTTATTGAACAACATGTTCAAACGTTAACAGCTTGAATTGGAAAAAGTATTACATTACATTACAGGCATTTGGCAGACGCTTTTATCCAAAGCGACTTACAATAAGTGCATTCAACATAGGTAGGCAAGAGAACTACTAGTCACCAGAAATCGTAAGAGCATTTCCTTCCTAAACAAGCATCTAAGAGCAGAACCAGTGCTGAGGTAGAAGATCAATAAGTTAGCTACCTATTTTTTAATTAAACAAATGAGACAAGTAAGTGAAGCAAATAAACAAGAGCTAAGAGGAAGGGTCAGGGTAGTGTTTCTAGAAGAGGAAGGGTCAGGGTAGTGTCTCTTGATGAGGAAGGGTCAGGGTAGTATTTCTTGAAGATGAAGGGTCGGGGTAGTGTCTCTTGATGAGGAAGGGTCAGGGTAGTGTTTCTAGAAGAGGAAGGGTCAGGGTAGTGTCTCTTGATGAGGAAGGGTCAGGGTAGTGTTTCTAGAAGAGGAAGGGTCAGGGTAGTGTCTCTTGATGAGGAAGGGTCAGGGTAGTGTTTCTAGAAGAGGAAGGGTCAGGGTAGTGTTTCTTGATGAGGAAGGGTCAGGGTAGTGTTTCTGGAAGAGGAAGGGTCAGGGTAGTGTTTCTAGAAGAGGAAGGGTCAGGGTAGTGTTTCTAGAAGAGGAAGGGTCAGGGTAGTGTCTCTTGATGAGGAAGGGTCAGGGTAGTGTCTCTTGAAGAGGAAGGGTCAGGGTAGTGTTTCTAGAAGAGGAAGGGTCAGGGTAGTGTCTCTTGATGAGGAAGGGTCAGGGTAGTGTTTCTGGAAGAGGAAGGGTCAGGGTAGTGTTTCTTGATGAGGAAGGGTCAGGGTAGTGTTTCTGGAAGAGGAAGGGTCAGGGTAGTGTTTCTAGAAGAGGAAGGGTCAGGGTAGTGTCTCTTGATGAGGAAGGGTCAGGGTAGTGTTTCTAGAAGAGGAAGGGTCAGGGTAGTGTCTCTTGATGAGGAAGGGTCAGGGTAGTGTTTCTTGAAGAGGAAGGGTCAGGGTAGTGTTTCTGGAAGAGGTGGGTTTTCAGCCTGTGGCGAAAGATGGGCAGCGACTCTGCTGTCCTGACATCAGTGGGGAGTTCATTCCAACACTGTGGGGCCAGGACAGAGAAGAACCGTGACCATGTAGATCAACCCCCAGGGGCCTCTGAGCGATGGGGCAACCAGTCGCCTCGAGGCTTGACCATAGCCTGGAGGTAAGAAGGAGCTGTTCCTTTCACTGCCCTATAGGCTAGCACCAGGGTCTTGAACTGGATGAGCTGCTACAGGGAGCCAGTGTAGAGAACAGAGAAGGGTAGTTGTGTGGGAGAACTTGGGGTGGTTGAACACCAGACGAGCTGCAGCTTTCTGAACAAGCTCCAGAGGTCTGATGGCAGACGCCAGGGCACCAGCAAGGAGGGAGTTGCAGTAGTCCAGGCGGGAGATGACAAGAGCCTGGATGAGCACCTGCGCTGTCTCGTCAGTGAGGAAGGGGCGAATCCTCCTGATGTTGTAGAGGAGGAATCTGCAGGAGCGTGTCACTGATGCGATGTTTGCCGAGAACGACAGTTGGTCGTCCAAGGTCACACCCAGATTCCTCGCAGTCCGAGTTGACGTCACCACAGCATTATCAATGGTGATGGCCAGGTCTCGGTGCGGACAACCCTTCCCCGGGAGGAACACCAGCTCAGTCTTGTCCAGGTTGAGCATCAGGTGGTGCATCGACATCCACTTCGAGATGTACTTGTGTGTCAGAGGGGGGAAATGACAAGATCAGCTGGGTGTCATCAGCATAGTAGTGGTAATACCTGGTGGAACCTCCTTTATATCTAATACCTGGTGGAACCTCCTTTAGTTTTAGTACTTGGTGGAACCTCCTTTAGATCTAGTACCTGGTGGAACCTCCTTTAGTTTTAGTACCTGGTGGAACCTCCTTTAGATCTAGTACCTGGTGGAACCTCCTTTAGTTTTAGTACCTGGTGGAACCTCCTTTAGATTTAGTACCTGGTGGAACCTCCTTTAGTTTTAGTACCTGGTGGAACCTCCTTTAGATTTAGTACTTAGCAGCAACAACCTCAACCATATGTTTCCTGTAGTAGCTGATCAGACCTGCTCAACAGTTCGGAGGTATTCCTCCTTACATAACTGTTTCAGTCCATTGATATTATGGGATGTCTTGCATGGACTGCTTGCCTCAGATCATGCCACAACATCTCAATATGTTAAGGTCAGGACTCCAAAATGTGAATGTTCCTGTTGAAGCTATTCTGTTGTAGATTTGCTTTTGTGTTTGGGGTCATTGTCCTGCTGCATGACCAAACCTCTGTTGAGCTTCAGATCAGGACCGTAACCCTGGTATTCTCCTGGAGAATTTCCTGATCCAATTTGAATTCATTGATCCCTCAATGATTGAAGCCGTCCAGGCCCTGAGGCAGCAAAGCCCCAAACCATGATGCTCCTCCACCAAGCTTCAGGTTGATGAGGTTCTGCTGTTGGTCTGCAGTGTTTTTTCTCCTCCCAATAGCATTGTGTCTCATCTGTCCACAGAACATTGTTCCAGCAGCTTTGTGGAACATCAGTGGTTTCCTCCTTGGTATCCTCCATGAACACCACTCTTGTTTTCCTGTTTCCTGTTTGCCGCTCTCGCTGTTTTCACCGCCCGGTGTTTTGCAAACAGCTCCGCTAAACTTCGCTGCATCTAAAACTTTAGATCACCGAATCACACCAGACAACTACAGATTCGGTTTATTTTATTTGTTTTTGTTTTTGTTTTAGTTTTTTCCCATCCGACCGTGTCAATTTTTTCACCAGCGTATTTTTTGATCTCAGCTGCCGGCTCCCCCATACAACCCGACCTAGTCTCCCAACCATACCGGCAAGGGTAAGCATGGCTTCTTGTTCTCCGTGCCCCTCTTGTGTGCTCGTTTTAGAGAGGTTGTCTCTGTTAGAGAGACGTGTCCGTCAGTTAGAAGCGGATAGGCCGATTACCTTAGACGAGACGGGCACCCCAGACAGCCTAGATACGTGGCCATCTAGCCGGCTCATGAGCGCTAGCAGTAGCCCGAGTGTTAGCGAAGATAGCGTAGCTCCATCGGCAGTGGGTGACGAGTTTGTCCCGGTCTCCGGACGTCGGAGAGCCCGCCGGTTCCAGCCGCCACTTGTGCGGCCCGATTCGCCACCGGTGCCACCGATGGCTAATCGTTTCACTGTTCTTGCTAGTCCATGTGGTCGGCGCGTCTCCCCTGCTCCCCGGACCCGCCGACTGTCTCGCACCCTAGTTATCGGTGATTCCATCACCTGTAATGTTAGGCTTGAGTCGCCGGCCGAGGTTTTCTGTTTACCTGGGGCCAGAGCTACCGACATTGAGGCTAACTTAAGGGTGCTGGCGAACAATAGGTTCAGACACAAGGGTAAGAAAGAGGCAAACGGTCCACCCAGTGAGTATAGCAACATCATAGTACACGTCGGCGCCAATGACATTAGGATGAGGCAATCGGAGGTCACCAAGCTCAACATAGCCAGGACATGTGACCTCGCTAGGAAGATGTGTCAGCATCGATTAATTGTCTCTGGCCCCTTACCTTTCGCGAGGGGCAATGATGAGAGTTATAGCAGATTAGTCTCCCTCAACCTCTGGCTGGCGAAGTACTGTGAAGAAAAGGGATTAGTCTTCTTAGATAACTGGCCCTCCTTCTGGGGCAAACCCGGCTTGCTGAAAGCTGACGGCCTCCACCCTAATGGGGTAGGCGCTGCTTTATTATCTAGCAACATAGATAGATGTTTAAGGGAAAGCTGACATCTGTCCGTAGAGCTCGCCGGGATGCAGGTGATTAGAGAACCTGCTAGGCCTAGAAAGGGTGTGGAGTCTGCCAGGTTAGAGCTTACAGCAGAACAGACTGAGACTGTGCCCCCCCCTCGCCATTTTCTTCCCATATCTGTCGGGTTTTACCAGTCTGCTTTTACTTTATCCTCTGGCAGCGGCACCTCTCGATTTGAAAATTACAGTACAGTCCTTCCAATTAAGACTGTATCTTTCTCCCACCGCGCCCGTCAAATTTCCTACCGACCCACAGTAAATTACAGCAACTTAATTGAAATTCAACCCACGCATACTGCCATTAACATTGATAAAAACTCTAGCAGTATTGAACGCCTCACTGTGGGCTTCATCAATATAAGATCATTGTCAACAAAAGCGTTGCTGATCAATGATTTGATTATTGAACATAATCTAGACATGATGGGTCTCTGTGAAACCTGGCTAAAGCCAAAAGAGTTTCTGCCTCTAATTGAAGCCTCTCCCCCAAACTTTCTTAGTTCTCGAAAAAAGGAGGGGGTGTTGCCCTGATATTTAACCCTATCCTTAGTCTTACTCCCAACACTAACAACAAATTTACATCCTTCGAAGTCCTGATTCTGCGCCCTACAGCTACGAATCTCCCATCATTCTACTTAGTAGTACTTTACCGCCCACCTGGGCCCTATTCGCTCTTCTTAGAAGAGTTCTCCAATTTCATTTCGGACTTAGTGACCCGAACTGATAATATTCTCATTATCGGTGATTTTAACATTCACCTGAATAATTCCACCGATCCTCTCAGTAAGGCCTTCCTAGATCTTATTGATACTTGCGGCCTCACTCAATTTGTTAATGAACCAACCCACCATGGCGGCAACACCCTTGACCTGGTTCTGACCCGTGGCATTCCTGTTTCTGCTTTAGTGGTCTCCTCTTATGTGCCCGCCCTATCTGATCACTATCTCATTAAATTTTAAATCGAATTGATCTTCCCACGCCAAAAATGTGAAGATACTTATATTAGCCGTCGTATTAAAGGGGGGGTATTGTACTCATTTTGGGCTGTTTAAACTGTTCCTGGGGGTCTTTACAAGACGTTTGTGAAGTCTATATAAAAAAAAATCCTAAAACCAGCTTCTGTGGTGTGTGTTTCAGTCTCTCATTTTCTCCATTGTAAAGAACAGGCTATTTTGAGGGCATGTAGGTTGTATGTAATGAGCACTGCTCTGATTGGCCGCCTCACACCTCACTCACGGCGTGAGGCGGCCAATCAGAGCAGTGCTGATTACATACAACCTACACGTGATCGCCTGGCGGAGGCGGAGAGCAGAGCGCTCATGCTAACCCTGGCGGCCGCTCCAGAACCAACACTGAGACACTGAGTACATGTTTGAGCCGGAGTCTGACCCAGAATGGGAAGAGGCAGCTGAGGCGGTTCCACTTAGTTTCTCAATGATAACAATTCTGTGTAATATTGTACTTTCGTGCCTTGTGTTTGTGTATGTGGGTGTGTGAGCGACACTATGGCCTCGTTACTATCTGAAAAACTGCCCAGCTTTCTCGCACCACTCTCTGGTCATGTTGGCTCACTCGACAATTTTGCCAACGAACTAAACGCTAGCCTTACCAACGCGCTTGACTCAATCGCCCCGTTAGTTACTAGAAAACACCACGCTAGGAAGTTTGCACCGTGGTTTACCCACGACACTTGTGCACTTAAAGGTCCCATATTATGGAAAACGGTTTATTCCTGGCGCTTATACATGTTCCACAGGAAATTACTTCCCTAAGCAGCTGAGAACATTTTAAATCTGGAAGTTAACCCGTTTTTCTGTATTTTCCTCTTTCCCAAAACGGTGCCAAAGATAGGAGAAAAACAGCCCGTTTCAGAACGGACGCCGTGTTTTCCGAGTACACTGGAATGCACCATTACTTTGCGACGACTGAAGCTAAAACAACATATCAGGAGATATATCAACTCTCCAGTTATTATTTTGTAGGATGCAGGCAGCAACATAGATCCCTGCACAGTCTCCCAACACGCGAAAATGCAGGACAGAGTGGATTAATTTTATTTTTAACGGCTACAGTTTTTTCTGTGTGTGATGATCAGTCCTCAGACTGCTTGAGCAACGGCAGGATTAGCATCTAAATTGAAGCTTAAAGATGGAGCAATTCATAAGGTACGTGACCCATCTGCAAAATTGGAATCTGTAAGTGTCACCATGTTTTGATTTAATTTACCAAATTAGTCTGGTTAGTATATTCACTGCTGGTTAGCTAACGAGCTAGCGGGGCTAGCCACGGGCTTGTTGGGCATGGAAGAAGTAAGAAAACTAAAGCTGGAGTCATTAAAAGTAAAGTAAAGTAAAAGTAAAGTTATTGGTTGGAGTCAGGACTCATCTTAAAGTTATTTGTTGGGACCAGTGTCTGTTTTATAAGTCTGTCGAACGTGTCAGGCTTGGTAAACTTTAGCCACCATTAGTCATATCGTGTTTGGTTGTTTGGCTGCGCTGTTTGGATGCAAATAGATTGCATCCAATAATATATTGGTTAACTGGCTCAACAAAATTGTCAATCCTAGCTTGTCTGCAAGTTGTATTCAATAAGCTTATGGACATGAGCCATAAATAGACCGGCTACAGCAGAGAGTGTCGCTCACACACCCACATACACAAACACAAGGCACGAAAGTACAATATTACACAGAATTGTTATCATTGAGAAACTAAGTGGAACCGCCTCAGCTGCCTCTTCCCATTCTGGGTCAGACTCCGGCTCAAACATGTACTCAGTGTCTCAGTGTTGGTTCTGGAGCGGCCGCCAGGGTTAGCATGAGCGCTCTGCTCTCCGCCTCCGCCAGGCGATCACGTGTAGGTTGTATGTAATGAGCACTGCTCTGATTGGCCGCCTCACACCGTGAGTGAGGCGTGAGGCGGCCAATCAGAGCAGTGCTCATTACATACAACCTACATGCCCTCAAAATAGCCTGTTCTTTACAATGGAGAAAATGAGAGACTGAAACACACACCACAGAAGCTGGTTTTAGGATTTGTTTTTATATAGACTTCACAAACGTCTTGTAAAGACCCCCAGGAACAGTTTAAATAGCCCAAAATGAGTACAATACCCCCCCTTTAATACGACGGCTAATATAAGTATCTTCACATTTTTGGCGTGGGAAGATCAATTCGATTTCAAATTTAATGAGATAGTGATCAGATAGGGCGGGCACATAAGAGGAGACCACTAAAGCAGAAACAGGAATGCCATGGGTCAGAACCAGGTCAAGGGTGTTGCCGCCATGGTGGGTTGGTTCATTAACAAATTGAGTGAGGCCGCAAGTATCAATAAGATCTAGGAAGGCCTTACTGAGAGGATCGGTGGAATTATTCAGGTGAATGTTAAAATCACCGATAATGAGAATATTATCAGTTTGGGTCACTAAGTCCGAAATGAAATTGGAGAACTCTTCTAAGAAGAGCGAATAGGGCCCAGGTGGGCGGTAAAGTACTACTAAGTAGAATGACGGGAGATTCGTAGCTGTAGGGCGCAGAATCAGGACTTCGAAGGATGTAAAGGGTTAGGGTTAGGTGTTAGGAAATCATACCCCATCCCCTGGCTCCTTCGGTCACCAACGACCTGAGAGTTTTGTTGATCAGGGGTATATGGGTGAAAGCACTGGCCGACCACAGTTGGTTAATTGTACCTCTGTTCTTCTGACTTATAGTATAGTAATATTTTAGTGATCTTATTACAGACCAAGTTGTTTTTGCATTTGTTAAACCATTGAATACACCATTTAAACACTAAATAAATAATTCATTCATTCATTCATTTGTAATGTTTTTTGTTTCAAATTTGGAGCTAAATTTCAGAACACATCATCAGTAGTGTACCTGAGATTCATTGAGCGTTTCAGCCTTCGAACACTATACACTCTCCTCTCAGGCGGCCAGCTGGGAAAGATCAGTTCTCAGCCTGTGTTCCATGTCCAATTCACCTGTCATTTTAGTTGTTTCTCTTCCTATTTTAAGACCCAGTACAGACCCTGGTCAATCTTGGTCCTTTGGGATAGTCAATACCAATATCTGAAATTAAATTTGACTCAGATTATACCATATCATTGTTTTAGTACCCTATGGATTTTAAGATTGAATGCCCGAAATGAGTTAAAATTCACCCATCCTGGTATCCGGCGATTCCGTCCTCAGTTATCCGGGCCTGGATTCAGGGCTGAGGGGTTCAGAAGATCAGCCATGGACTGGCGTCAAAAAGGTTGATTTGTCTTGATGCTGGTGGTCGGCTGGTCCTTGTCGTCGATGCTCCTGCTCTTCATGGTGTCTTCATGGATCTGTGCCCAGGCATGCTGGGATTTTATGGGGAGTGGTTTCAGGGGGGTGGGTCTGTGGGTGGGGTTAGCCCTCTGTCTCTCAGGCTGTGTATCCACATGTCTCACTCGTCTTCTCCACAAGGTGGGGTGAGAGAGGGATCCCTGGGGGGCCTTTGTTGAGGGTGACGATCATCGTTGAGTCACGTCCTGGTGTCTGGCCTGGCTGCTGGGCGGGGTTGTTGAGGATGACGATCATCGTTAAGCCACGTCCTGGTGTCCGGCCTGGCTGGTGGGCGGGGTTGGCGCTCTGTCTCTCAGGCTGTATACTCACATGCCTCACTCGTCTTCTCCACAAGGTGGGGTGAGAGAGGGATCCCTGGGGGGCCTTTGTTGAGGATGACGATCATCGTTAAGCCACGTCCTGGTGTCCGGCCTGGCTGGTGGGCGGGGTTGGTGCTCTGTCTCTCAGGCTGTATACTCACATGCCTCACTCGTCTTCTCCACAAGGTGGGGTGAGAGAGGGATCCCTGGGGGGCCTTTGTTGAGGATGACGATCATCGTTAAGCCACGTCCTGGTGTCTGGTGGGCGGGGTTGGCCCTCTGTCTCTCAGGCTGTGTACTCACATGCCTCACTCGTCTTCTCCACAAGGTGGGGTGAGAGAGGGATCCCTGGGGGGCCTTTGTTGAGGGTGACGATCATCGTTAAGCCACGTCCTGGTGTCCGGCCTGGCTGGCTCCATGCTGTTCTTTTTTTCACGGTGTTGTAAAAGAATGTTTGAAGCGAAGTGTAGAATAATAGGGAGGGTTAAAGAGATATAGAGGCTGATGAAGAATAAAGAATCAAGTTAAGGTGTGGCATAGGGCAGTCAAAGAGGTTAAGTTAAGTAATAAGATCAGGCTTAGGGATAATTTTAGAGGAGAAGAAGAAATGCAAGTTTAAAGAGGGTTAAGATGTGACATAGGGTAGTCAGAGAGGTTAAGTTGAGTAATAAGATCAGGCTTAGGGATAGTTTTGGAGGATAAGAAGAAATGGCAAGTTTAAAGACGCATTGCTGCGTGTCTGGCAGACATCTCGGAGTGGATGTCGATGCACCACCTGAAGCTCAACCTGGACAAAACGGAGCTGATGTTCCTCCCGGGGAAGGGCTGTCCGCACCGAGACCTGGCCATCACCATTGATAATGCTGTGGTGACGTCAACTCGGACTGAGAATCTGGGTGTGACCCTGGACGACCGACTGTGTTCTCGCAACATCGCACGGTGTGGGGAAACCCTTTTTTTTTTGGACACGCAAAAAGGGGGGTAAGGGGGTTGGGGGGTTTTGTTGAGGAAAAGATCTTTCGTTGCCACGCCCCGGGGTTTTGGGGGGGTTCCCGGCTATTTTTTAAAGGATGCCTTTTAAAGGGTGGGGTGAGAAAGGTTGGGGGGTTTGTTGAGGGGGAAAAATTTAAAAAAATGGTTTGCCTGGTGCCCAGCCTTTTTGGTGTTGTAAAAGAATTTGAAGCAAGGGGAAAAAAGGGGGGTTGGGAAAAATTAGGCGGAAAAAAAGAATAAATTTTGGTGGAAATGGAAGGAAAAGGGTTTAAATAAAGAATGTCGGGCAGGGTTTTTTTTTGGGGAAGGGGTTTTGGGGGGGGGGAATGGGGCGGGGGGGGGGTTTTTGGTTTAAAAGGGGGGGGGGGGGGGGGGGGGGTTTTTGGGGTTGGGGGGCCCCCGGGGGTGTCGTGTGGGGCCCGGGGGGGGGGGGGGGGGGGGGGGGGGGGGCCCCCCCTTTGAAAGGGGGGGGGTTTGGGGGTGGGGGGGTGTGGGGGGGGGGGTTTTGGGGGGGACGCGCCCCTGCAATTCCTCCTTACAACATCAGGAGGACCCCCTTTCCCCTCCGCAGGCGGAGGTGCTTCCCGGCTTTTTGCATCTCCCCCTATCTGCCCCCCCTTCTTTGGCCCGGGTTTTTTTCCACAAATTTTGCCCAACCTCAAAAACCCCCCTTCCCCTCAACACCCTTCCCTTTTCCCCGGTTCCCCTGGCCCCGCACCATTAAAACCCCCTGGGGCCCTTTCCTAAAGGCTTTTAAAACAGCTTTCACCCCCCCGGCGGGCAACTTCCCCCCCCCGCATTGCTCGCTGGGGTGGGCGCTGGGCCCCCTGGGGCCCTCCCCATTCACGGTCCCTTTCCCCTTTCCCGGCCCCGCAGGGGGGGTTTGAACCCCCACGACGGGACAGCAGGTCGCTGCCCACTTTCGCCCAGGCTGAAAACCCCCCTCTTTAGGAAAACAAAACCCTGACTCTCCTCTTAGCCTTGCCTATTTGTCGTCAATTATGTGTCTGAGCTCTTGTTTATTGGCTCTTGTTCATTTGATACACTTATTTGTCTTAGCTCTTGCTTATTTGGTTCACTTATTTGTCTTAGCTCTTGTTATTTGATTCTCTTATTTGTCTCATTTGTCTCATTTGTTTAAGATATAGTAGGTTGCTAACTTATTGCACTCTTACCTTAACACTAGTTATGCTCTTAGTTGCTTGTTTAGGAAGGAAATGCACTTACGATTTCTGGTGACTAGTAGTTTTCTTGCCTACCTATGTTGAATGCACTTATTGTAAGTCGCTTTGGATAAAAGCGTCTGCTAAATGACTGTAATGTAATGTAATGTAATGTAAAGAGGGTTAAGATGTGACATAGGGTAGTCAGAGAGGTTAAGTTGAGTAATAAGATCAGGGTTAGGCCTAGTATATAAGGATAAAGCAAAATGGAGTTTAAAGACAGTTGCAGACAGTTGAGATGTTAAGGAGATGGAATAAACAAAGGAGGTAGGGCTGTGAATCTGTGTCGTTGTCTTCTTCCTGGTTGGTCCCTGATCCCGGTGTTGTTTCCTCTGTTGTGGAATCCGTTGAGTGGGTCCAGTGTAGTTCACAGCAGCCCGAGTAATCTGCAGGAGGGAGGACTATTGCAAGATGGAGGAGAGAGGGCATGGCATTTTTTTATTTTTTTTATTATTATTATTTTTTAATTTTTTTTTAATTTTTAATTTTTTTTAAAAATAAAAGATTTTCTTATTCCTAGTTTGTACTACTGCAAAATGGGAGAAGAAGAGTATGGTCAGAAGAATGCCCTGTCCTGGGTTTCAACTGTAAACCTGTCCTGGCATATACTCTCTCACACCCAATCTCACAGCAATTTTAGGCCCCCTGTGGGACGGGGGGGAAGAGGGCATGCTAGTAGAAATCCCTGACCTGGGTTTCAACTGCTTTCCGGACATGGAATATGCTCTCTTACCCACAAAACACAGCGGTCCGGCTATCTGGGAGAATGAGACAAGGGAAATATATTATTAGACATATTATTCATTTTCCCTATTTTGTACTGCTGCAAGAAAAGAAAGAAAAAGAGCATGGCAGGTAGAAATCCCTGTCCTGGGTTCCACCTGTAAGCCTGGTATGGCTTATACTCTCTCTCATATCCAAATTCACAGCAGTTCCAGGCCTATTGCAAGGAGGAGGAGCGAGTAGTAGGACAAGATGAATTCCCTGACCTGGGTTTCACTTGCGTGCCTGGCATGGCGTCCAATCAGAGCAGTGCTCATTACATACAACCTACACGCCCTCAAAACAGCCTGTTCTTTACAATGGAGAAAATGAGAGACTGAAACACACACCACAGAAGTTGGTTTTAGGATTTTTTTTTATATAGACTTCACAAACGTCTTGTAAAGACCCCCAGGAACAGTTTAAATAGCCCAAAATGAGTACAATACCCCCCCTTTAAACAAGCCTGTAGAAAACTAGAACGTAAATGGCGATTGACCAAACTCGAAGTCTTCCGGCTTGCCTGGAATGATAGCTTGCTAAATTATAAATGTGCACTCTCGTCAGCCAAAACTGCACACTTCTCTAGGTTAATCAGTGCAAATAAAAACAACCCAAAGTTTCTATTCGACACTGTTGCTAAGCTAACACGGAATCCCTCCCCCTCTGATAGCTCTCTGTTTTCTCTGAATGATTTCATGTCCTTTTTTAGTCAGAAAATCACGCTGATTAGAGATGAGATCACCAGTACACTCTCTACTGGCGGTGCCATCTCACCCCTGAAAAGTCCACTTGGTGTTTCCCGGGCTGAATGTCTTTTCTCACAGTTTGAGTTAGTTTCCTTAGACTCTCTCACCAAGCTAACTCTGTCTTCAAAACCCACGACCTGCATGCTTGACCCTCTACCTGCTAAACTGCTTAAAGAAGTATTCCCTATCTTAGGACCCTCCATTCTCTATATGATCAATCAGTCGCTCTCCACTGGCACGGTGCCCTCCGCCTTTAAAACGGCCGTGATCAAGCCACTACTGAAAAAAACGAACCTTGACCCCGAAGTACTTCAGAACTATAGACCAATCTCAAATCTGCCGTTCCTCTCCAAATTACTTGAACGAACAGTAGCCAGTCAATTTACAGATTTTTTGTCAAAAAATAACCTATTTGATCCCTTCCAATCTGGCTTTAGATCCTTTCACTCAACCGAAACTGCACTCACGAGAGTGGTAAATGATCTTTTGTTAGCTATTGACTCCAATTCAACCTCAGCACTATTGCTACTTGACCTGAGTGCAGCCTTCGACACAATTGATCATGCGATACTCTTGAACCGTCTTGAACATTATATTGGTATCCGGGGATCAGCCCTTTCTTGGTTTAGGTCTTACCTACTTGATAGATCACACCACGTCTTTTACAACAACATGATCTCAGAGTGTTGCAATATGGACTTTGGTGTCCCACAAGGCTCTGTCCTAGGACCACTGCTATTCTCTATCTATATGCTACCACTTGGTGGCATCATTCGCAAATTTGGCATTAACTTCCATTGCTACGCCGATGACACCCAAATTTACATACCAGTCAAACCAACCGATGACACCCAATTCTAAAAACTAGAGGCCTGCCTATCAGAGGTCAAATATTGGATGTCCCTAAACTTCCTACTCCTTAATGGCAGCAAAACTGAGATGCTGATTGTGGGACCGGCTAGACATAGACACTTATTTGAGAATAGTACTCTTAACTTTGATAGTTGTGTAATCTCCCAGAGCCCATACGTTAAAAACCTTGGGGTAAAATTCGACCCTACCCTCTCATTCGAGTTGCACATTAAGGAGATCACTAAATCAGCGTTTTATCATCTTCGCAATATTGCCAAAATTCGACCCATGCTAACAGAGGCAGACGCAGAAATCTTAGTACATGCCTTTGTATCATCCAGAATCGATTATTGCAATGTCCTTTTGTCGGGCTTACCTACTGGGCGCACTAAAAAACTACAACTGGTCCAGAATGCTGCTGCCAGAATCCTGACCAAAACTGGGGAATTCGAACTCCCATCCTGTCCTCATTACACTGGCTACCAATTCAGGCCAGGTGTGACTTTAAGGTGCTTTTACTTACATATAAATCATTACATGGGATGGCACCGTCCTATTTATCCGATTTGATTAAACCTTATAAACCGCCACGCGCCCTCAGATCTCAGGACGCTGGCTACCTGTCTATCCCAGCAATCAAAAAGAAAACTGCAGGTAACAGAGCCTTTTCTTACCGGGCTCCCTATCTATGGAACAGTCTGCCTGCCTCAGTCAGAGAGGCAGGCTCTATCGAAGTCTTTAAGTCAAGGCTAAAAACCCATTTATTCTCTCTGTCATTTGACCAGCCTTGAGGGAGTGGCTCAGTCTCTTCTCAGAGTAAGGCTAGACCAGTTAGCTTATCCTAGATCAGGGTCCTGCCGATGGATACCAGCATCCTGCCTACATGTCCTATTCTCCTGGTCTAGCTGCTCCTGTTTGTCTGTGTGAGTGAGAGTGTGTGTGTGGGTGAGTCTCCTATCTGTTCCAGGCTGTCAGGGTGTGTGTGGGTGAGTCTCCTATCTGTTCCAGGCTGTCAGGGTGTGTGTGGGTGAGTCTCCTATCTGTTCCAGGCTGTCAGGGTGTGTGTGGGTGAGTCTCCTATCTGTTCCAGGCTGTCAGGGTGTGTGTGGGTGAGTCTCCTATCTGTTCCAGGCTGCAGCCCGGCAGAGTTGGCGTCTGGTTGGTCCCGCCTCCTAGGACGATGCTGACTGAGCGGACGTTGCGTTCTCCTATCTGGGCAGTGTTGGCGCCTGCATGGTCCCCTAGTCCTATGATGACGCTGACTGAGTTGCCGTTGCTGTGATGTCGCCCCATCAGATCTGGATGTCCCACCAAAATAAACTTTCAGATATTGTGTATACGCTGCTTGCCCAAACTCGGCATCTATTGCACGCCCAACCGTCCTGGTAGGGGGATCCCTCTCTGAGTAGCCCCTCCCAAGGTTTCTCCCAATTTTCCCAGTGAGGGTTTGTGGGAGTTTTTCCTTGTCCTCTGTGAGGGTCTAAGGCTGGGGGATGTCGTGTACTAATCATTTATTATTTTCACATGTTGGGCACTGTGAAGCCCTTAGAGACTGTAACGGTGATTAAGGGCTATACAAATAAATGTGATTTGATTTGATTTGTTTAGTGTTTTTGTTCTTGTGGACTCGTGGACTCAGTTGTTAGAAAGTTCAAGAGATGCTGGAGATCCTCAGCTGTTACCTTACCTTTATCACCTCCTTGACTATTATGCAGCGTGCTCTTGCTGTGATCTTTGCTGGACGTCCACTCCTAGGGAGAGCAGCAATGGACCTGAATTTTCTCCTTTTGTATCCAATCTGTCTGACTGTAGGCTGATGGAGTCCCAAGTCTTTGGAAATGCTTTTGTAGCTTTTCCAGCCTGATGAGCCTCAAAAACTTATCTCTGGAGGTCCTCTCAAGTTTTTTTTGACCGGTGTACATTCCACTTCAACAGATCTCTTTTTTTGGAGAGCAGACGCTGTTGGTAGCCAAACAGGACACCTCTAATCCACATGAACCTGACTTCAATTACCCCCTTTCATAGAAGTCATTATCCAGCTTAGACTGTTAATGTTTGAACAATATGTTCAATAAAAACATATAAAAGTTCATTGTCTGTGTGTTATTTGTTAAATGACATTGTGTTTATCTATTGTTATGACTGCGATGAAGATCAGACCATCATTTGGAATGCAGGTAATTCAAAAGAGTTCACAAATCTTTTCTCGCAACTATAGACAGACAGACAGATAATTTTTACCTTGTGGTGTTGAAAACTTTCCTCCAGCGATCCAGGTCAGACACCTGGGTCAGGATCTCCTTCAGCTCTGGGTTTTTGCTGCCAGATGTCTCCTCCTCCATCTGGCAGGAACCAAACAGAGAAATGTCCAGAGATGTCCAGTGACATGACCAGAGACATGTCCAGAGATGTCCAACGACATGTCCAGAGACATTCACAGACATGTCCAGAAACATGTCCAGAGACGTCCAACGACATGTCCAGAGACATGTCCAGAGACGTCCAACAACATGTCCAGAGACATGTCCAGAAACATGTCCAGAGATGTCCAACAACATGTCCAGAGACATTCACAGACATGTCCAGAAACATGTCCAGAGACGTCCAACGACATGTCCAGAAACATGTCCAGAGACGTCCAACGACATGTCCAGAGACATTCACAGACATGTCCAGAGACATGCCTGGAGACATCCAGAGAAGGGATGTATTTATTTTTGTTTTATTTTGAAATTAATAAAAATAGTATATTAAAAAAATTAAAATATACATTTAGGGAATAGGTGTCTTATAGAAGTAGTATATATAGAAACAATGTAGTGAAGTATATAACAAATTAACAATAGAAAATCGGAAATATATATACAAATCTAGAGAATATTGCACTGGGTTCTAGTCTTCTGAACAGAAGGAAAAAGAGTTAAATATTATTTTTAGTAAAAAAAAATCGGTATGCAACAATGTCATTCCATGCCTTCATTTTGTTAAGCAAATGTGTTGATAACTATTATTACAGTACATAAATATTAGTAATAATAAATACATAAATATTATTATTAGTAAGAATAAATACATACATATTCGTATGAATTAATACATACATTTTATATTAGTGTTAATAAATACAGGACTATTATTAGTATTAATAAATACATAAAGAATATTATTAGTGTTAATAAATACATAAATATTAGTATTAGTATTAATAAATACATAACTGCACAGCCAGTATGGAGTTGCATATACAAGCTGCCTATATGACAGTAGGTGCAGATGAACTGCTTGACAATCACTATTTAATCCAAAACATGAATTCAGACATAAAAAACATTTTTCCGAAGGCTCATTCGTTCTCAAACATCAATAGCTGAAGGTTTCTCTGAAAGCTGCAAGAAACTCTAGAAGACACTCAAAGTCAGGAAGTGTGCAGGTAAATACACAAAAAACAAATTTAAAAAACAAAATTATTTCCAAAAAATAATGTATTCTGATTACAGGTACTTTTGAAAAACTAGAGGATTACTTCTGTGAAAACTTTTAATGTGAAAGCGTTACCTTGTTTCAGGCTGCAGTCAGTCAAGCTGAAGCTCCAGCTGGATCAAATGAATCTGTTTATGAGGAGAAACCAGTTCGCTGCCCCTCCTCCTCCAGTTGCCTCCCCCAGATGGTGAAGCTGTAGGAGCTCTGGAGCAAGAGGAGGGGCCTGTACTGGTTGTACTGGTGTGTGTTGACTGTGTGACAGGCCTGTACTGGTTGCACTGGTGTGTGTTGACTGTAACAGGCCTGCACTGGTTATACTGGTGTGTGTTGACTGTGACAGGTTGTCTATGGCAACAGGCTGAGCTTGGTTGGATACACACCTGTAAAACCTGTTTCTACAAGCACTCTCTTTGTATGACATGTAATGATGGGTGTTATAATCCCATGTGGGTTTACAATCAATCAATCAATCTGGATCACAAGGTGTTAACTAAATAAAGATAAGAACTAAATAAAATCCAACCTCAACAAAATCACTTTCTATTGCTTTTATTCAGTGCTAAAAAGAAAAGCAGTACGATTCCATTTTGTATAATACACATGCCTCTGCCTTTAGTCAAACTTGCAATATAATTTTACCAAAAGCTGGAAAAAAAAATTCAGAAAGCCTCTTGATTTCATAATCAACAAAAATGGCACACGTAGAATTCAATTTATAATCAGTTATGGTATAAATGTAATAACATGAATATGACATGAAGCAGTTTATACAGAGGAAACTGACTGATACTCAACCTCTTTACCATCCATCACTGGAGAAGTGGCAAAAGGGGATAAACTTGCTAATGTTTCCTAAAATAACTAAACTTAACTAAACTTGCTGTCACTTCACTCTATGAAAAGTCATCGTTTCACTGGGCGTGTTCTTGGGTCAAGCATCAGAGAAAATTCTCAGTTTGTTTAACATTATTTGTTTATGTAGACATTTTTTATTTGATATTTAATTTTGCCCAAATATAATCCATAATGTAAGGAAATCATGAAATGATGCTTTACTCTAGTGAGCTAGCTAGCTAGTTCGCTAGTGGCTACAGCTATTTGGAGAGGCCATTCCAGCTAGTGCTTATCGAAAGCTGTCAGGGAGATGAGAAAACCCTTGATCTACAATATCTACTATATCCATCTCACAAGTCATTTTTCCTAGTTTTGAATCTTGAAACGTCATTTTTATTTGACAAATGGAAACAAATCTGAGAATTGAGTGACATGACATTGCATTATTACTAGTAGAGTGACCTACCTAATTTCAACCTATGTTGAATCTGCATTGGAAGTCAAGTGAAATTATCACATCACCTATTGGCAGAAAAGTCAGATTTTAAGACTTGCTACTCCATTAAATCACGTTAAACTGGATATATTTTTTGCAGTGCACTTTGAAGGCAGTCCAGCTGAGTCTCAATCTGCCAACAGCTGGGTGAAATCCGGGCCTTTAATTGGCCCTCCTATTGAACCAGACACCACAATTAAACACATGACAGACAAACACGACACCAACCGCCTAGGATGGCATGTTCATGTTCTTAAGAGAAGGAGCCAAGTCTGTCTCAGCTTTTCAGCTGAGGAGATGGTTTCTGCTCACCGGGAGGGGAGAGGACCGGTTTAAGAGGGCTCAATTGTTCGATTTGCTCTGTGCTTTCAACAGTACCTGGCCCTGAGGAAACATCCTATTGAGAAAAAGATAACAGGAGAGCTTCAGTGTCACTGTAGGGGGGAGGATGGAAAAAGGCCCTGTCAGAGTGTTTCGAGAGACTCTCTGGTACCCAGAAGGGCACATGTTCAGCCATCACAACATCCAATGTGTACATCAGCAGCCTTGTGTCCTGCTGAAGTGTCCTTGAGCAAGACGCTGAACCGCTACCTACGTCGCACCAAGCGTTCACACCGCTAGCAACACGATCACCAAGTCACCAGGGGCCTCATTTATAAAGGTTGCTACGCACAAAAAAGTGGCGTTAACGGGGGTGAAATGTGCGTACGCATATTTTACCGCAAACGTCGGGATTTATAGAAAAATTCTATGCGGTAAAAGGTGCGCAGTTCTACGCATCCTTTCACCGTAGAGCTCACCGCAAAGTTTTTCAGACACGGGAATCAGCGACGCCCGATGGGGAGATCACAAAATAAAGCTCAGTCCTCTTAAAAACATAGTTTTATAAGTGTGCTTTCACAGGGATTGTGGTCTGTTGTATCTGTTAAGTTACTACTTAAAACCTATTTTTATACAAAGGCATTCTCTTAACTCTTATTTTATTAATTATTTTACCGGGCCGGCGCCAGGATGAAGTGACTGAAGGGGCAATTTTTCATAAAATAAAACTCAGTGATTTGACCTGCAACAGCCTCAGAAAGGCTAAATAACAACAACATGAGGCTACTGATCAAAATCAAAGAATACATTTATTAATCAGAGACTCACATAAGAACGGAGCACTGCAGAGAATTTATGAACGATAACGATTCAGTCAAAATCAGCAGGGGGAGTCAGTCTCTCTCTCTCTCTCTCTCTCTCTCTCTCTGTTGTATTTACCACCACGAAAAGCAAGCAGGCTGAGAAACCGAACTAAGTGACGTGTCTGCCTGTCTATCGATCTCCTCAGCTCTGTTTCAGTGGGCTACTATGGATGTCCTAGCATACACCTATGGAAATATTTTTCTATAGATACATAAAGCTTAAACTGAGGGGGCAAAAATACAACTGAGGGGCTAAGCATAGTTTACTCTCTCATATGTAGCTCCTTATGCTCAATGTTGTATAACTTAATAACTTAACTTAGCTTCATAATTTTTAAATTGTTTTTATCATTTTGTTCATCGTCAGTTTGTCTACTATTTTTATTTTGTCTTCTAAAGCACTTTGTAACTTAAACTAAAGTTTATTTTTATTATTATTAAGGTCTGCTGGATTATTAGGGCTTGTGCTGTTCTCCACAATGTGGCCCAGATCCTCTACTGACCCCCAGACAGCAGCTACACCTTTACGGCGCTCAACCTCAGTGATGAGGACCTCGATCTCGCACTCCGCAAATTTCGCCTTTCTTGCAGCTGGCGTCTCTCCGTCTTTCCCTCATTGATAGTCCAACAAAGGCTCCTTAACAATGTCGGCATATTCATGACCTATTTAGCATTGACCATTTATGGATGATTGTGGGACGACACTGGGAGGAGTAGTGGGAGGACACTGGGAGGAGTAGTGGGACGACACTGGGAGGAGTAGTGGGAGGACACTGGGAGGAGTAGTGGGAGGACACTGGGAGGAGTACACGAGCGCACAATTCACCGCAGGTGGGTATTTATAAACAAGACTGCTACAGGTGTGCGCCGCACGGTTTTATAGATCTGAATATTTTCTTGCGTTAGTAGATTCTGAGGTTTGTGCGTACGCAATGTTTTAGGATGGAATCTACGCAAAGTTTTATAAATGAGGCCCCAGAAGTCCAATCATTTCCTTAGAGCTGAGCAACCACAGGAACTAGGCCGATGTGTGGACGCCCAAAGCTTTTAGCTTGAGAAAAGTTGGTCACAACTGAACTGCTGATTGGCTGCTGATTGGCTGCACTTCCCTCACCAATGAGATTTATTCCAGATAAGAACGTCAGCTAAATGCCTTATGGGCACAGCTTATTACAGCCAGGTTCACTTATTTTCAGAGAACTGGCTCATTCCAATGTGTTCACTAGAAACAACATACCCTTCAGTTAATCTTGTTCATGTCAACTGCGACGAGACACAGATGTATCCGTCAAACAGGGACTGAGCCGATGTTTTCTCTATGGGGCTGAACCGTTGACGGATGAGGAAGAGAACGGAGGGCTGTCAAGGAGCTGGTTGAGATGTTTACAGATTATCCACCTGCCTCTTTTTCTCAGTGCGACCCTCAATGAATGATATTTTTCTATTTTTCTTACCACTACCAACCACTTCACTGTCCCACTACCTGATAGACACTTTAACAATACCAGACTGGATTGGCTGCTGATGAGCAAAGCTGACCAAAATTTAAAGTTTTTCGCATCAAGAAAATAAGGAAAGGAAACAAGCGTAATTATTAATGTTTCTTTGAACTTAAATCAGTGGACTTTCTGGAGTCAGTGAACCTTTTACAATTGTTGTAACTGAATGTTCCAAATGAACAACTATTCATCGTCTGTCAACGTCTAGCAGTCTGCTATCTGTTGACTGCACTAGTCATGAGCTCATTCAGATCTCATCTGTTTGGTGAGCTCAGTACATGAGATCCACCGCCCCGCTGTTCAGATCCGACTCTTTGGTTTCCCGGAAGGGAAACTGGATTCCTGCGAGACGGATCAGAAGGATGTTGAGTCCGTGGAGGAGGAAGACGAGGAAGACGAGCCAGAAGGATCGGTCGTATCGCTCAGTGTACGTCTGGTAGACAAAGGTCACCTCGTTGAAGTTGGCGATCCGATCGGACAGTCGATGAAACTTCACCTCCGACGCAAACAGAATCATCACCAGGCAGCTGCACAGACCTGACGGACATTTAACACAGTTAGTACAAAGACTTTTTAAAGCTACAGTACATCCTTCAGACACAGACACATCCTTCAGTACAACCACAGTCTCTACTGGAGTTGACCAGTACAACCACAGTCTCTACTGGTTCCACTGGGAGCTAACCAGTACAACCACAGTCTCTACTGGTTCCACTGGGAGCTGACCAGTATAACCACAGTCTCCCACTGATGGTCACTGGGCAGCTGGAACTTTAGTGTAAGGTAGTAAGTATTGAGTTTCTGAGTTTCTGTGGCTGTACTTCTCTCTGCCAGGGGCTGTTGGGTAATGTAGTTCTGGCATATGATGGCTTATTGAAGTCTGGAATGTAAGATGGCCGTAGACATGACCTGCAGAATATATTCAGATCTGTAAAAGATCTGTAAAAAGTGAACGAAAAGAGCACCACCTACAGGAACTCAAACTCCATCAACAGAAAATCCAAGGAGAAAGACGTCACCTCTCTGGCGAGTCCAGATACTGACTGATGTCCTGGTTAAGCTCGTAGTCACCTCAAATAACCTGCTCTCTACATCCCTGTATCCATGTACCCACCAGTAAACACTACAGTGGGGTCATTGATCAAAACCTATTTGATACTTCTGATTCAAGAATACTAGAGCCCGACCGATATATCGGTTCGGCCATTTTTTGACTTTTTTGACGACATCGGGATCGGTAGTTATACAACCGATGTGTCCAGATTTTTAAATAAGTATAATAAACAAAAAAACATTGATTATTTATCCTGTACTTGTCTGTTTGAACGTTGTAATTGCTATTTACTAGAATTATCCAGTAGAGGGAGCTCTAATACAAGTGTGAGCAGCTGACGCGCTACTTCTGTAATACGATCTTTTACATTTTTTATCTATCAAAAAGTTCTTTCTGTGTTTATTTTTATTTATTTGTTTGCTTATAAGTTCAATGTTCTCAAATATAATTTTTTTTATAAAATACAAGTTTTTCAAATTGATTTGAAAACTTATGACAAAATATCGGTCAAAACATCGGTAATCAGTGGGCTAGGACTCTCCTAAATCGGGATCGGCATCGGACCCAAAAATCTGGCATCGGTCGGGCTCTAAAGAATACATAGTGGTATTAGTAGTAGTAGTAATAGTAATAGTAGCAGTAGTACTAGTGCAGCGATGTAATCATTCATTTCTCACAGCAGATGAAGTTCCAGAGGTAAAGTCCCATGGGGCCTTGCAGCGTCTCGTAGGGGCTGCCGAAGGCGTTGAAGAAGAAGAACCCCGTAGCCACTGAGGAGAAGAGGATCAGGACACCACAGAAGAAGATGACAGTGACGTGGAGGCCTGCTGGGATAGCGTCCGCCAGGTCTGGGAAGACTAGGGAGGAGAGAGAGACGGTAATTACTTCTGTCCTGTCCAGTAATATTATTTAATACCTTAAATATGTAACAAACAGCAATATTACAGTCATCAATCAAAAAACAAGTTGTTGCTTTTCTTATCACAAACGGTTATCCACTCAGTCATCGTCCTCACAGTGAGCGGCTTAGACGTGGGTGAAAAGTTACTTTCTTTGGGTTGAAGTAATCCCACTACTTTGATGAGAAATAGTAGAAAAGTTACTTTCTCTCGGTGGAAGTAATCCCACAGTACATGAACATCGGACATCAACGCTGTTTGGTTTCCTGATCGATCACAGGAGAGGAAACTGATTGATCCTGATTTTAGAAAGAGGAGGACTAGAGTAACTGATTACTGCTGCCAGGGAATGAGTACTGATTACACCAAGTCAGCTGGTGATCAGTTCAATAATCTTTTGTTTCTTATGTATTTTTCCCATCTCCTTTTTCTAAATATTTATCTAAATATATAGATATTTAGAAAATATATTTATATAGATAGGCCAGCTTGTGTGTGTGCATATTGTGTGTGTGTGTGTGTGTGCATATTCATGAGCTGCAGTGCAACCCAGCTGGCTGATGCAGAACAAAGAGCCGACGCCTCAGAGGGGAACAAACCCTCCTCTTCATCAAACCAATTACCAGTCAGGCAGAAGGACATTTTAACGAGGGGCCCAGCTCATTAGCGAGGGGCCAGTAACGACCGGCTCTGTCCTGACCACAGCAAACAGCTCTCAGCCTGTCAGCCTGTCCCAACATGACAAGCTCTTTTCTGAAACGCTATTCATGCATCTTGGAAAAATCCTTCAGTTAGCAATTAATATTTCTAAATTATTAAAGAGGCTGTAAAAGTGTAATAATTACATTACCTGATATTCTTAAATAATTTGTTTTAATTTAGCCTCTAATCTCTAATCGAATGGTGGAAATCCAAGATCACCACCAAAATCTAAAAGCTATTCCTTGATCCAACTGACAGCCAGACAGCCAGCCAGCCAGACAGGCAGGCAGGCAGGCAGGCAGACAGACAGGCAGGTGAAGATGTTACCTGGCAGGCGGAGGTCATGAGGGTTAAAATGTGACCCTGTTCACCATGTAAATGTTTAGCAGTTCATGACAGTTGACTGTAATCTAATAGATGTAAATCTACTACTAAATCTACTAAATCTAATCTAGTAATAATGTAATAATAATGTATGATCTAGTAATGTAATAACCTAGTAATGCAATAATGTAATAACCTAGTAATGTAATAACCTAGTAATGTAACAATGTAATAATCTAGTAATGTAACAATGTAATAACCTAGTAATGTAACAATGTAATAACCTAGTAATGTAATAATCTAGTAATCTATTAATGTAATAATGTAATAACCTAGTAATGTAATAATCTAGTAATGTAATAATGTAATAACCTAGTAATGTAATAATATAATAACATAATAATGTAATAACCTAGTAATGTAATAATCTAGTAATCTAGTAATGTAATAACCTAGTAATGTAATAACCTAGTAATTTAATAATCTAGTAGTCTAGTAATGTAATAATGTAATAACCTAGTAATGTAATATGTAATAACCTAGTAATGTAATAATATAATAACCTAATAATGTAATAACCTAGTAATGTAATAATATAACCTAATAATGTAATAACCTAGTAATGTAATAATCTAGTAATCTAATAACCTAGTAATGTAATAATGTAATAACCTAGTAATGTAATAATCTAGTAGTCTAGTAATGTCATAATGTAATAACCTAGTAATGTAATAATGTAATAACCTAGTAATGTAATAATATAATAACCTAATAATGTAATAACCTAGTAATGTAATAATATAATAACCTAATAATGTAATAACCTAGTAATGTGTTCCTGTGTGGTCAGAGAACCTCCATTGATCCTGAACAGCCTCCAGGTTTGGTAGTGACGTCACACACCACTATAGAGTTGTTACCTCAAATGACAGGGTGTGTCGGCTCATTTTTGTTTTATTTTAATATGTTACAGATGAGTGAAGGGTTGCATGTTGAAAATGTCCCGTCCTGAAGCATTATGACGTTAGAAAGGTTTTAAGCTGTTATTGTTGGGCTGAAGATATAGGACCACTTGGATTAAATGGTTTTAATTATTGATGGTGTTTCTGTGACTGCTGGCTGCATTTGTAAGCTGCTGTGAATAATTGATGCTCAGGTGACACTGCTCCTTCTGGAAAGATCACTATAAGATCACTATGAGATCAATATAAGATCACTATGAGATCACTATAAGATCACTATAAGACAGATCACTATAGGGACTTGTGGTGCTCAATAGTGACTTCATCGTGGGTATTTTTCTCCTATGGTATCACCAATATTCTGCTAATATTCCTGTAGGGGCTTCTAGTGTGTCTGTACTCAACAGTGTTTGTAGTGACCTTTTTACCTCCTATGGTATCTCTATAATATATATAACGATACCTTCTAGTGCTTTTCATCAGTATTGTACAACAACACCATAAGTGACCTTATGGTATTGTTTTATCTCTTATAGTACCTATAGTTCCTATAGGACCTTAAACCAGGTCAGGGTATTATAGTGATGGTATTCCTACAGCATGTCATATATTAACACTCACAGGAGAATCTGAAGGGTCTTCCTCCGAGGCCGCACTGCTTCACTCTCTGTCCGTGGAAAAGCCCGTAACTCACGTTCCCCAGGAATTTGTCCAGCTCGGGTCCGGAGGCGTTGACCAGCTCTGCCCCGGTCCGGCACAGCACGGTGCCTTTGACCCAGAACGGGAGCCCGGTGGCCACCGCCGCCGTCAGGACGCAAGAGAAACCAAACACACCGGAGATGGAAAATATAACCCGCTTCTGTCGGTTCGGCATGGCGGGCAGCAGGGCGGCTGGGTTAGGCTGCGAGACCCGAGAGGAGCCGCCCAGAAGAAGCCATGGCTCGCCCGTTAATTAATGAGTTAATTAACGCGCGGCCCCGTCAGCTCCGACTGCAACACGTCATCAGCAGTTCTACTACACACCGGCTACCGGACGTCCTGCGGAAGAGTCTATCGTGGCTCCACGCTGTTCGTAACATATTTAGTTACACCACAAGCTCACGGTGTCCAAGGAACCAAGGTTTCATATTTCATCATGGGAGTTGGGGGAGGGGTCAATAAATGTCCAGTTAATTGTGCTGTGAATATGACTGATGGTGGTTTAATGAGTCACGTGGCATCACACACACACACACACACACACACACACACACACACACACACAGAGGTTAATGGAGGCCGTTAAAGCAGCACTAGGCAACTTCACGTGTTGACAGCTCCGAATGGCAGCTAGAGGTAATGGTGTGAAAAAGTTGCCCTTCAATATCACCCAGAAATCCTGCGGAGTGACGTCAGTAAAATGCCACAGCTTCACACCAAATATTAGATTCTATATTAGATTCTGCTGCAGCATCACTTCCTGGTTCAGACTGAGAAGACGGCCGGAGGTTCACAGTGAAATCTGACTAGAGAAACAGTACCTGCAGCTCCTCCCTTGGGTGTCTGAGTTACACTGGACTGGATTTACTAGTCGGGGGGAGTCTGGGCTAGTCCAGTGACCTAACTTGATCACAATAAAACCTAAGAAGTGCAGGAGCAAGAAATATGAATCCACCCGTTGGGAAAACCCAGCACACGAAGGCGACAGCCCAGCCTGTGTCGTTGTTTGTTTTAACCAAGCGTAGAGCCATTCCCGTTTTGTTGGATCCCTGTGGTAATTATCAAAACAGATTCATTCATTTGTCAGACCGCCTTTTTTTGGAAGTGAGATTAAATAGACTATATCATTAAATCATGTCGTAGAACAAAATGTGAAAACCTCTTAAGCTTGTGTTAACCACAGACCTTATTTCAGGCATGTAACCAAAAACCCATTCAAAAAACCCATTGACTTCGAGACGAGTGAATCGGAAGGGCAAAAATGCTAACTCTTTCCTGCACCACTCTATTGGAGGATATTTTAACCAGTGATACATCTTGTTATGATTCCTGTAGTCTAAAAATCGACAATTGTAGTTGCAATGAACTTTTCTCCTCTTGTGTACGAGAAGTTCTATGAATGTTGTTGCTACTAATTGCTGATCGAAATCGATAGAGCTCATCAAGATGACTGATTTGACCAACTGAGGGAGAGGAGGGCAGGGCTAACAATACACTTGTTGTCTCAAAGAGAGAAGTTGCATATTACAGCTTTAACTTGTAGTGATCTGTTCTCTGGGCGATAACAACATGCACCAGCACAATGGGAAGAAGAAGCCAGAGGTGGACAGAGATGCTGCTGAGTGAAATGCAGCTTGACAAATGGTCAGTTTTCCTTCACTTTCTGTGGAGAGGAACGGGGAGGATGACTCTACCCACCACAGTCCTCCACTAGAAAAAGGTGACTGGTGCTCCTAATCAGGAATCAACACTGTGGTTCCCAGTTTTAAGGTGTTTCCAGGCTCTGTGGCAGCAGACAGATCAGCACAACTAAACAGTTAGCGCTCTCTAGCGCCACACAGTGTTCCCAAGCGCGGATTTGCGGGGTGGCAAGGGGTGGCCGTGGCCACCCTGGACTGAAGCCTGGCCACCCTATTGGCCACCCCAGTCGTAATTGCCTTTTGGGGGCATTTTTCTTGGGCAGAATAATGTTTCTTTTAGAGGCGGAACCATTTCTGTACAGCCGCAACACACCTGGGATGCATCTTAGTGCGCGAGTGTCTCTGGAGACTTGACTTTACAACTGGCAAGTCCAGTAAACCACCCAATGATCAGTGTTGGGCAGTAGCGTCGCTACGGCGTTACTAGTTCAACTACATTTCTCAGTAGCGTCGCTGTTTTCTGAATCAAATAACTTTTCAGTATCGAAGCTCTTTTATTGATCAAGTAGTGCGGTAGCGTCCACACAAGCTACATTTCCCCAAGCATTCCTGAAGCTGAAGCGCAGCGGAGCTTTCTGCTGGTCTGAAATAAAACTGCTAAGGATCAGTAAGTGACGCCACCGACAGAAGCACTTCCGCATGACGGTGACATCACGTACCAATCCTTGGGCTGATGCCTGCGACTTGTCTGCTGCAGGCGAATACAGACCCGCGAGCTTGAGTTTACTTGATGGAAAGAAGGCAGAGGGTGAGGACGGAGAGGAATTGATCCCGAGGGAGTCGCCGTGGCCGTACCTCGAGCTAATACATGAGTTTAAGTTAAACAACAGAGAAAAATGATGCGTTCAGGTGCTCACTGTGCAACCCCAAGGAGAAGCTGCTCTCAACTTCCAAGACCTCAAACACTAATTTAATAAACAATTGAACTGAACATTGTTTGCCTGCCTATCTGTTTGACTGATCAGCAGTGACTTGGAATGAAGTTGGTTCAATGTAAAAATAAATCTTGTAGCTTAGCTCACTACACTTTCCAAGTAGCTTGCCCAACACTGCAAATGATTACATGTAAGCTAATAATATCAGAAGGAAGATTGCTTTTCGACTGTATCTATTTAGCAAAGTTTAAGTGTGGAGTCTAGACGAGCACAGTCCCTGGCCTTAGATGGTTTTGTGAATCGCTTTGCTACAAACCACAATAATAACAACAATAATAATCGCAGAATACAGCTGTTGTAAGCTGAATGCGTGACACAGTCATGTCATATGTATATGTTGCAGACAGGGGGAATATTATTGCCTTTGAGCATTAGTTTGAGACAGGTGGATCAAAAAGAAAATACATTATTGCCTTTGTAATAAGTATAATGTTGGCATTATAGAGTTTTTGCAATTATATAATTTGTGTTTTGACAATGAATAATAAGTTTAAGAATAAGAATAATTATAATAAGAATTATAATAAGAATAAGAAGTTTACTTTTTTAGTGCTAGCTCAGAGGGCCAGTTTGTGAAACAGACCTCAAATGTAAAAGATGATGAACATCTGTCTCAGAACAGTAGTAATACTGTGTAGCTTGGGACATTTGTACTTTGTCCCTATAGTGTAAGCTTCTTTGTTACTTTACCTGCAGGAATAAGAAAACAATGTTGGATACACTGAATATTATTTGATCTATTCCACCACTGCCTGAATTCTAAATAATGTAGAGTTATGTGTTGTAGGTGCCTTCTAGTTAGACGCATTTTTATGTTCATATAATAGTGATTTCTGTGCCACCCCAAAATGACCACTGGTCCCATCCTGGCCACCCCATTGAAAATTGCCTGGCTCCGCCACTGAGTGTTCCAGGGATCCATTCACTGTATTAAATGTTAAGATTCCATTTCCTCCCAGGCACTTTCGGCACTACTTGATGCAGTTTTTTATTGTAAAGGGCCACAGTGACACTGCCTGGTTGAAATGAGTACTGCACCTCACTGTCAATTTCAAGGTATTTAATTGGAAAACATTTAGAGAACACCATTAAAACTGCATTATAATCCAAGTGTCTTATCAGGCTAGTTCAAGGTTTCCCAAACTGTGGTACGACTACCCCTGGTGGTACGCAAAAGGTCTCCAGGGGGTACGCAGAAAAAAATCTGTAATAGCGGGTTTCGTTGTTTATTTGTATTGTATTATTATTATTGTTGTTGTTGTTGTTGTTGTTATTCATTATGTTACTTCCTAATCAGCAGTGCTATGGTAAACAGTGTTGGTCATTGTAGGTTGTGGGTAGCAATGGGTTTAACAAAACAAACAAACAAAAATCAGTTAACAGAGCTCTTTACAGCTCCCAGCAGAATTAGTTGAGGGAAATGCTACTAGTTAGGCTGGCTAACAAGCTTACTATACCCAGCAAATCAACAAAATATGTCAAAGCAGAGCATTTTCTGTTTGGTTGTTGCATTTAAGCAAAGCCGGAGAGGTTAAAAACGTAAGGAGTCTCGGTAAGTCTCGGTAAGGAGTCTCGGTCGCTGTCCATGGTCCATAAAATTGGGCTGAGTCTTATCTCTATTCAGTTTTGACCCAGAGGCCCGTCCAAACCAGTCGGTCACGTCCAGCGTCCTGTCAACAGATAAAAGGTCGGTGCATAAAATGTTAAAATCGTCCATGTAAACCTGACATTTGGCGGTCAATCCCCCGCTCCCCGGGATTGACACGCCATTGATTCTTTTGTCCCTTCTCAAGATCTGTGCCAACGGCCTGACGGACACCGCAGTGTAAATTAACTGCTTTTGTCAGATGCCCATTAACAACAAATTTGCTGATACTGCCCCGGTACAGCAATCCCACCCACGCTATCAGCCTTTCGGGAAAACCCACTTTTCGCAGTACCTGGAAGAGGTACTGGTGCGAGATCCGATCAAAGGCCTTCTCAAAATCTAAATTGAGGACTACTAGCCGGATGTTTCTGTCTCTCGCATAACAGATGGTGTCTCGGATCAGTACGAGGCTGTCGGTGATCTTCCTCCCCGGGATGGCACAGGCTTGATCCGGGTGAATCAGCCTCTCTAAAACCAAAGACATACGAGTCGCTAAAAGTTTACTAAAAAGTTTGCAGTCAAAGTTTAAAAGGGTTATCGGTCTCCAGTTCTTCAAGTCAGTCTTGTCATTTTTTTTATAAAGGAGAGTCACTATCCCTACTTTAAAACTGTCAGGTAGTCGGTCTAGTCGTTCAAAATCCATAAAAACAGCAAGTAAATCAGGTGCTAAAATATCCCAGAAGGTTAGATCAAATTCCAAGGGAAGCCCGTCTTCTCCTGGGGACTTCCCTTTCTTAAAATTCCTAACGCATTTATCTAACTCTAAAATGGTAAAATCCTTGGTTAAAAGCACGCTGTCATCTACTGTCTTATCAATGAATTTTAAAACTTCCCTCGTGTCTATTTCAATATCCTTTTCTTTATAAAGATCCCCATAAAACTATTCTATTACTTCTTTTAGTTCATTTGTGTTCGTTGTGTATCCATTTCCTTTTTTTAATTTAAAATACACCCCCCCCTTTGTTTACAATTTTTTTTAAAAAGTACCTGGTACACTTCTCACCTTCTTCAATCTCTCTTTCTTTACTTCTTAAAATGACACCCTTACCTTTAATTTCTGCTAAAACCGACATCTCCTTCTTCACTGCTTTCACGTCATCGTTAAAATCAAAACCCTGTTGAATTAGTTTAAAATAACGCTGTAGGCGTTTCTGCAGTCCCAACATGCGTCTGTTTTCCCTATCTTTTTTTCTTCTACCTTCCTTTCTAAAAAAGGTCTTAGTCCTTGCCTTCACCATCTCCCACCAGTGCGCACGTGAGTCATACAAGTCGTGAAGGGTCTGCCATTGACTGTACTGCTCTCTGTACTGGCTAACTAACTCCCTATCCTCTAACAGAGAGCAGTTCAGTTTCCACAGACCACTTCCTACTGTCACACCCGAGGAAAGTGAGAGGGTGCAGGAAAGCATGATGTGATCTGAGAAGAAAACAGGGGTCAATCTAGCATCGGTTGGCGGACAATCCCTTGTAAAAATGTGGTCTATGTGAGAGGCCTTGGTGCCGTCACCACTGAACCAGGTGAAGCCCTCCTCTCTGGGATGCATGACTTTAAAACAGTCTTGAAGTTTAAAATCCCTGCACAGGCCCTGTAATAAAACCGATGTCTTATCTACTTTAAAATCTTCCCCTGCTCCTCTCCTGTCTTTCCTACTTAAAATACAGTTAAAATCACCCCCTACAACTAAAGGCACCCTACCTAGCATGTGGGACTGCAAGTCTTCTAAAAGGTCATACCTGTCGTTCTTGTCATTAAAGCCGTAGACGTTTAAAATGTTAAAATCCTTTCCCATAAAAGTCAAGTGTGCTAAAAGCGCCCGCCCGTCTCTCACCACAGTGCTGCCCTTCACCAGGACCAAGGGGTTTTTAATTAAAATGGCCACTCCATCATTTTTATTTTCATTTGATCCGCTCCATATGGATATTTGTGGCCATTTGTCTTCCCATTCCCTGTAGTGGTTTAAAAACGGTAGGCCACACTCTTGTAATAAAAACACATCTGACTTAAAAGAGTTAAGAAAGGCTCTAACTCTTGACCTCACACTCCTCACATTGAGGGTGGAAATGATGAGGGTCATGAGTATAGTTTTAAAAAAACAACAGGTAAGACATTTTAAAAGATTCAATATTCAATAGGTTAAAAAAAACAATTTAAAAAAAGGCACTCAGGTCACTAATTGTGAATGGTGATCTTCCTTCACCTCTATTGGAGAGAGGGGAGGAAACTTAGCTCCATTTCCCCGCCGGGCCTTAGCAACAGGCCTTTGAGGTAGGCCTGTGTCTAAAGGTGTTTCCCTTGGGGTTGACTGTAGTGCAATATTTAAGAACGAAACCTGCGTTTGTGAATTTGAGGGGGAGTCTCAGGACTCCTCCACAGATAAACTGTCTGAGGACAGTCCAGCTCTCCCCCTCTTCTCCGAGACGTGAGTCTCAGAGAAAGACAATTCCGACACAGGTCTCTTGGCTGGCTGGGCATGGGGGAGGGGGGTGTCACTGGACCCACTCTCCACTTCCTCGCTGTCTATAACCAGTTTATCACTCCCTTCCTGTCCAGCTTCACCCACTGCCTGGATCACCCCACCAATTGGTGAGGTGATACCAGGCTCCTCCCCCTCTCCCGCCTTACCTGCCTCCTCTCCTCCAACCACAGGTTTTGGCGGGAGATTTGAATCTAACAGCCCCGCCTCTTCAATTTGCATATCAACTGCCACTTGTCCGCCACTTTGTCTGTCCTTTTCTGCAGTTTTATTTGCTTTTAGCTTGTTGGCAAATGATTTTGGGCAATCTCTGAAGAGGTGGTTCGACTCTCCACAGAGGTTGCACGTTCTGCCATTGGGACACTCCTCAAAAGTGTGCCCAATTGCTCTACATTTCTGGCAAACTAGAGCTTGGCATGCTTCTGCCAGGTGCCCATGCTCCCCACACTTACGGCAAAGCTTGGGTTGTCCCTGGTAATGGATGTAGCCTCTGTTTTCTCCCAAAACTATCATGGATGGGAGATGTTTCAGGCCCTGGTAGCCCTGGGGATCCTGCCATTGCTGAACGGGGATCCTCCAGGCACAATTCCAGATGCCGTCCTCATCTCTCACCTTGCTAGCTTGGCCTTTAACAGTGCAGTATCTCTTTAGCCACAAACAAATGTCGTCAGCATTCACTGTTTCATTAAACATTCTGACAATGACCACTTTCGCGGCATTGTCAGTCAATGTTTCCACAGTGAAAGCCGAAAAACGGACCTTCACAGTCTCAAACCTTTGCCAGAAATCTTTGAACACAATTGCAGAGCTAAAACTAACATCAAACCCTTTGTTAAATGGCAGACCAAGAATGCAGTTTAAATTATTAGCCGTGAAACCGAGTGCCTTTTGTATCAGCTTCCTGGAGAAGCCCAATCTGGACATCCCCAGGAGCTTACCATCAATTTCTTTAAACTTAAAACGCACACTGTGGTGCCTCCGCATGCCGGCATGGGCAGCCGACATGGTGGAGGCCCCACAGCTAAAAGCTAAAAGCTAAAACACAAGAGGGCTAAAAGCAATAAAACTGCAGGTAAACCTGCAGGGTTTAAAATACTATAAAAAGGCTAAAACAATAAATAACTAAAACACTTACCTTCTGCTTGGTTGGCCTGGTCCAGGTGTTATCCGATAGAGTACAGGTAAAGAGTCCTCCTCTAGGCCAATGGTTTTCTTTTATGGATTTTACAAATCACTAAACGCAGATTGCTTTTTCCACAAAAGAAAATGTGGGAATGTCCTCCTGATGCACAGCAAAACAATACCACAACAGGTAATGTTTTAAGCCGACCAGTAGGGGGCGATCGCAGTCTTAGCCAAAAGGCCGAGAAGCAATACCGACAAAGGGTTGGCGGTAAGGACGTCATTCTGGGAAACGTCACTCTCATTGACGGGTTCACATTGAAATTACACCGAAAACCACAAAACGAAAGATTATTAAATTACTCTGACTTGTTGAAAACTCACAGGAAAGATAGATATTTTAACAAGAACGACAGGATTAGCGTCGGTACTTTCTGGCCAAGCCGCAAAGCCGGAAGTCATCATACTTCTCAACAAAGTTGATTATAAACGTAACCCACACATTTCCTCAAACCTTAACCACACTGGTGACATTACTGCTAGTCTCAACTTTGAATAAAGACGAAAATAAATGATGTCCTAGGAAAGGCCTAGGAAAACACAATCTTACTTGTAGCGATGAATCAAAGTTGTTAGTACGCTCTATTAATCTCAGTAATAGATACACAAAACACGTATACGTTATTTGGAAAATGGTCGGACTTAATATAAAAATCTTTTTATCCATTCCAACACACTTCACTTCGCCAGGTGGAGCTCTGGTGCCATCTGGTGGAGAATCCCTCTACCTGCACCACTATAGCCCACCTGAAGCACAATCTATAATATGAACACTCCCCGTGAAATCTGCATACTGTGCATTGCATGTCTGCATGCGTTTACCTTCTTAATGCACTCAAGTCCTACCCCCGAATATCTGAAATAGTTTCATTCCAAAATGAGATATTATTATTATTTGAAAAAAAGTGACACTGACACAAAACGGCTGCTGGAGTCACAGTAACTCACTCATATATCGTTCAAGTTATTCACCATTTTGTTGCTATTTTCTTACAACAGTAATTGTTTTGAGCAAGTAATCATCTGTTCTAAAATACTGAATGAAATGTAAATATAGTGTTCCTGGGGCTACTCAGAAAACAAATCTCCACAACACAGTGAACATAAATATTTCTATTTCACTCCTAGAGAGAACAGCCGACATTTTATATGTTCTTGTTTGATTATTTCTTTGAAATTCAATAAAACTCAATGAAAATTAAAAGTCTGCAGAGCCATGTTCATCAGTTTGGTGTGTCAAATATTTTTATTTGATTTTACATGTTAGGTATTTAAAAATATATTTGTTTTGATTAACAAAGAACGAACAACAATTAGCAGAAAAAAGGGGAAAATTCATTAGTTCCAAAAAAGAAACCTCAAACCAAACTGAGTGACAAGGTATGGGGATGTGTGTCCGGTCTAGCATGAGACGGCTCCTCAGTAGTGTGGCGTCCCGGGATGCCCCGCTTGAGGACTTCCCAGCATGCTTCGCTGCAAACTGTGAGTTAGTGTTATTTATTATTTTAATTATTTATTATGTATTGTTTAGTCTGGGTACCTGTTGCATTTATGTTTGATTTGATTTTAGTTGCAATGTCTTTGTATTTATAGTCACACCATAAAGGTGTTGGCTCCTTCACACTACTTCTAACCACATCATGTTTGTTGCTGACAATTACAACAAAGTGTACTTCTTTCTCACAAATAGAAAGAAGTGCAAAACTGCAAATAGTTTTTTATGTAGAGCAAGCTGTATTTTTGTATTTTATCAGTGTGGTGAAAGACCGAGCAGCCACTAGGGGGAGCCCCAGTTGGGTCATCTTCAGCATAGAGTGGTGCAGGAATGAGTCCTAACACCAGGAAATGAGTTTGCATTTGTGCACTTCCGGTTCCCTCGTCTCGAAGTCAATGGGTTTTTTGAATGGGTTTTTGGTTAGATGAATGAATTAAGGTCTGTGGTTAACACAAGCTTAAGAGATTTACACGTTTTGTTCTACGACATAAAATACGTCAGTAAATACCCCACTCGTGAATTTTGAAGCTTTTATGTGTCTCAAAAAAGGCGGTTGCTAACAAGTGGCTAAATGAGACTACAGAGGTTGTCGGGGACATTAAACGCATCACGCCGAACACGGTAACTCATCTACTCACTAGTCCGCCTTTGTTGGGGAAACCCATAGGACAAACCGGCCAGCGAGCGCGAGAATAAGACAGGAAGTAATCGTTTTACCTTCAAAATAATTCACGGCCAGGAAAATGAACAACCAAGTATCAGGGTATATAGAACAACATAAATCACATAAAAATCAGAGAAATAATTACATTAAGTATGGTGTAAAATTGCATAGGCCTATATGGCTATTAATGTTTGCTGTGGACGTCGAAATGTCTATTTTCTTTTAGTACAGATTAAAACTTCATTCTTTATTTTCAACTCTGTACTTTGTGTTTTTCAAAGTATTATTCACTGTTCATCAGGAGGGATGAGAGAGACAGAGAAAACTTCTCCGGTATTGACACTGAATATTCAAGTCGTCCTGAATAAGTTGATGTGCTTTTTGTGTTGCCAGAATTTATCAGTTTACACTTTAAAAATGACAGTTCACAGTCGCTGCACTCAGTGTTAAGTCAGAAACTAGTAATGAAAACGCTTGTAAAGTTGTTGTATAGTAATTTCAGTCATTGTATGTGTTTTTGTTATCATTTAACACAATTCGGTGCATTTGTCAGCTTTGAAAGGCATCAAGTACTTTAAAGGGGGGGTATTTTACTCATTTTGGGCTATTTAAACTGTTCCTGGGGGTCTTTACAAGACGTTTGTGAAGTCTATATCAAAAAAAATGTGTGTGTGTGTTTCAGTCTCTCATTTTCTCCATTTTCTCCATTGTAAAGAACAGGCTGTTTTGAGGGCGTGGAGGTTGTATGTAATGAGCACTGCTCTGAGGCGGCCAATCAGAGCAGTGCTCATTACATACAACACAGAGAGCAGAGCGCTCATGCTGCTCAAGGTAAACAAATAAGCTTGATGCAGTAATCTACCATAACCATGGTGGCCGCTCCAGAACCAACACTGAGACCGGACATGTTTGAGCCGGAGTCTGACCCAGAATGGGAAGAGGCAGCTGAGCGGTTCCACTTAGTTTCTCAATGATAACAATTCTGTGTAATATTGTACTTTGTTTTGTGTATGTGGGTGTGTGAGCGACACTCTCTGCTGTAGCAGAGTCCATAAGCTTATTGGCTCATGTCCATAAGCTTATTGAATACAACTTGCAGACAAGCTAGGATTGACAATTTTGTTGAGCTAGTTAGCCAATATATTATTGGATGCAATCTATTTGCATCCAAACAGCGCAGCGCAAACAACCAAACACGATTGTACTAATGGTGGCTAAAGTTTACCGAGCCTGACAGACTTATAAAACAGACACTGGTCCCAACAAATAACTTTAAGATGAGTCCTGACTCCAACCAATAACTTTACTTTTACTTTACTTTACTTTTAATGACTCCAGCTTTAGTTTTCTCTCTTCTTCCACGCCCAACAAGCCCGTGGCTAGCCCCGCTAGCTCATTAGCTAACCAGCAGTTGAATATACTAACCAGACTAATTTGGTAAATTAAATCAAAACATGGTGACACTGGATGATAACCCTGCCGTTGCTCAAGCAGTCTGAGGACTGATCATCACACACAGAAAAAACTGTTGCCATTAAAAATAAAATTAATCCACTCTGTCCTGGCATTTTCGCGTGTTGGGAGACTGTGCAGGGATCTATGTTGCTGCCTGTGTGACGCTTCTGGTCCCGTCCTCTGAACCAACCAGTCTGGAGACGCACTACTTGTTGGATGTGGAAGTTTATTGGCGCGGCTGCAGTAACAGGGGAATATACATGTACAGAAGGGTGTGACTGCTCTGAAGTCAAACATGCAATTCCCAGCCGATCTCCATAAATGCAGTGACTACAAAATAATAAACAATACAATAAACAAAGAGCTTATTCTTCATAATGACCGTATAGTGGATTTCTTTTAAGCTTTTATATATATAATGCAATAATGTATAATAATAATAGTATATATAATAATAATAACAACTAATATTTATATTTCTAATTACAAAAACCTATAGAATAGAAAGAAACTACCATCATCCATTTTATATTATTAGAGGAACGCTTATAAATGGAACCAATTATACCACGACACACTCTAGTGGCGAAAGATGGTATAACACTGAATTAACAGGCTGGCTGGCTAGCCATGTGCGACTGTAACATAGCACAACATACAAAAACATAAATTATTAATATCAAATCAAAATCATTTACCTGCAGTAACAGGGGAATATACATGTACAGAAGGGTGTGACTGCTCTGAAGTCAAACATGCAATTCCTAAAGAGGATACGATATCGTTAGTTGGCTAGCCATACTAGCCAGGCAAACAAATAACATATTTACAGTGGCTTATTTGACGCCAGGCGGAACAAAACAATATCTAATAGTGTAACACAAAACAATATTATGGTCTAATAACTTAAAATGTGGATTTGACACTCTTTTTGTACATTTCATCCTCACATTTTGCATCAGTCAACCTACCCAGCCGATCTCCATAAATGCAGTGAAATACCCATGATTCCGTGCTTTCCTATAAAGTATTCCACCAGGAGATGGCAGTATTCCCAACTTTTAGCAGGATTTACTCAATTTATTTACACCGTTACATCTGCATCCTACAAAATAATAACTGGAGAGTTGATATATTGCAGTAGATATGTTGTTGTTTTAGCTTCACTCGTCGCAAAGTAATGGTGCATTCCAGTGTACTCGGGAAAAAAAGGCCGTCCGAATGTGATATACGCCGATTCTATTCACTAATGGCGCTGTAGTAGTTGATGTTGAGTTTAGATGCTTGTAACATTCTGAGACTTACCATACAAACATGAGTTTGCTGTGGGCGATTATGTTTTCCCGAGCAGATACACTGGAACACATTTAGATTGGAAGTTAGGAAAACCGACTCGGAATTATCAATTTCCGAGTATAATGGAATGCACCATAAGCAACGGCTTGCGGCGCTGCCGTAATGCCGTAAATGGGATTGGTTCACCTGGGCGTGGGCATCATAGACATAGACATATATACATAGACGCCGCATTGACTGCTTCTGCCCATTGCTACGATACGTAAACGTCGCCGCCATATTGGACCGGCCAAGACTGGCCTGTAAACAAATACAAGTAAACGGGGAGCTGCGGTTTTTCTGGATGAAAAGCACTATAACGTTTACATTTCTCAACCGATTTCAGTGAGTCCTTTTTTATATTCAAGGGTTTATGATCTACGTGGAGTAGAAAAAAAGTTTTGTCTCCAGTTACTTAGTTAGGCTATAATCGCTGCTAGACGCTCAAGAGAGCAGTGTCAACGTTAGGCTCACATGAACTGAATTACTTACGTGGTGGAAAATAATTCATTGTCATAAGGCATTGTAAAAACTCAGGTTTGTCAAGCAGGATTTGGCTTATTTTCCTTGGTTAATACTTGTGGAGACGTCCATATATAATATAATTTAATGTACATGAAATGTGCAGAAAGTTATTTTTCTGTCCATGTCCCCATCATTTTAGCTTTTCTTGTGCTCCAGGTCAGAACACAGCTCATTCACTTTGAAATACTGGGGGGGGGGGGGAAATCTAAATAGCGCATTTTTAAGTACTAATAATTGACCATCACTGAGAAAAATGGAACAAAATCGGCAAATTACAATAGTGAGACACTGGCAGTCAGTCTGCTTTCTATATTTGTATAGCAGTGAAAGGATACAGATATACTCCAAGACAGACAATTACAGAGAAAGACAATTATAAGATAAGATACGCCTTTATTGATCCCGAGAGGACAAATAAAGAGGGAAAATTCAAATGGCCTATAATCAAGATTTTCATCTATATTTCTATATCTATATTTCTCCAAACTGATTTTTATAACAAGCTACTCGTTTCGGCTAAGCGGCTGACATATTATGAATCTGACTAGTTAGCTGGCTAGCTAACCTTTCTCACACTTTGAAGGTTTCCCAAAGAGAAAGAGTTGATACACAGCGATTACAGCCTAACGATCGAGATTCTACGTAACTAGAGACACAACTTTTTTTTCTACTCCACGTAGATCATAAACCCCTGAATATAAAACGACTCACTGAAATCGGTTGAGAAATGTAAACGTTATAGTGCTTTTCATCCAGAAAAAACGCAGCTACAGGCCAATCTTCCCCGGACCAATATGGCGGCGACGTTTAGGTACGATCCACAGGCCAATGCGGCGTCTATATATATATGTCTATGGTGGGCATGCTCTGAGAGGGGCTGGATTAGCCCATTATGACGTCCAAAGGGGCTACTTTCTGAAACGGGCTGTTTTTCTCCTATCTTTGTTTTTGGAAAAAGGAAAATACAGAAAAACGGGTTGACTTCCAGATTTCAAATTTTCTCAGCTGCTTAGGTAAATGATTTCCTGTGGAACATGTATAAGCGCCAGGAATAAGCCATTTTCCATAATATGGGACCTTTAACTTTACAACCTTTATTATGAAAATTCATACCGGAAGTGAACATATTCTGTTGCTGACTTGATAGTACCGGGAGAGAGAGACAGACACAGACAGGGGGGGAGAGAGAGAGAGAGAGAGAGAGAGAGAGAGAGAGAGAGAGAGAGAGTAATGTGGAATAGAAAAAGCAGTTCAGCTGATTTGTGGTTTTGAACTTTCTTCTGTCGTCACGAGGTGAGTTGATCGATCAATAATAATGATAAACTAATAATGATGAGCCAAATACTCCTAGAAAGTGATTGGAGGGACTGTCGTGTTTATATGAGATTATTATCTTATTTCTTATGGTGTCACTTTGGATCTTTTCCTGTGGTATTTTGTAAAGTACTAGAGCACTTTTTGGTGAGCGGCGCCTGCAGGCGGTCGTGGAGAGCGGATTGTATTTGATCCTCATTTGAGGTTTTACACATAATACAGTTTCTTTCTAGAAATATAATTTTAATATCAGTTAATCAGCAGTTAGTCCACCAGTCGATATGTAGACACCAGTACCATCCTTATGAACGGTGGTCATCAATAATAACGATGATAACAGTTTAGTGTCAAAACAACGGCGACAGGACGCTCCCGTTAAGAACCACAACCATCCTAAATCAATCATCAAGTAAGAAGGATGCTGCACAATGATGTCCTATAGCAAAAACACAGGAGATTATAAACCATGAAGTATCAGAATACTATCGGAATACTATAGGAATACTATAGGTAACTATCAGAATACTATCAGAATACTATCGGAATACTATCGGAATACTATAGTAACGCCGGTGTGAGCGACATTTGGATTCTGATGGGAAAGCTCCTGTAACACATTTGAACCATCAAACAGGAAACCAGACAGTCATCGTGTTTGATGCTGTGGCTCCTGAGTCAGAATAAAAAGATGAAATTAATTCAAATTTTGTTTTTGCTCTGCTAGGAAAAGGTCACTGAGACATACTATTACTACTACTAGTAGTATTACTACCACTACTGCTACTGCTACTACTACCACTACTGCTACTACTGCTATTACTGCTAGTACTACTACTGCTACTATTACTAGTATTACTACTCCTACTGTTACTATTACTACTAGTATTACTAATACTACAACTACTACTACTACTGCTGCTACTGCTAGTATTTCTTGAAGAGGTGGGTTTTCAGCCTGTGGTGAAAGATGGGCAGCGACTCTGCTGTCCTGACATCAGTGGGGAGTTCATTCCACCACTGTGGGGCCAGAACAGAGAAAAGTTTTCACTGCCCTATAGGCTAGCACCAGGGTCTTGAACTGGATGAGCTGCTACAGGGAGCCAGTGTAGAGAACGGAGAAGGGTAGTTGTGTGGGAGAACTTGGGGCGGTTGAACACCAGACGAGCTGCAGCTTTCTGAACAAGCTCCAGAGGTCTGATGGCAGACGCCGGGGCACCAGCAAGGAGGGAGTTGCAGTAGTCCAGGCGGGAGATGACAAGAGCCTGGATGAGCACCTGCGCTGCCTTGTCAGTGAGGAAGGGGAGAATCCTCCTGATGTTGTAGAGGAGGAATCTGCAGGAGCGTGTCACTGATGCGATGTTTGCCAAGAACGACAGTTGGTCGTCCAGGGTCACACCCAGATTCCTCGCAGTCCCAGTTGACGTCACCACAGCATTATCAATGGTGATGGCCAGGTCTCGGTGTGGACAGCCCTTCCCCGGGAGGAACACCAGCTCAGTCTTGTCCAGGTTGAGCTTCAGGTGGTGCATCGACATCCACTCCGAGATGTCTGCCAGGTACGCAGCAATGTGTGCCTCCACTTGTGTGTCAGAGGGGGGAAATGACAAGATCAGCTGGGTGTCATCTGCATAGCAGTGGTAGGAAAAGTCGTGGGAGTGGATAACAGAACCAAGAGATGTTGTGTAGAGGGAAAAAAGAAGAGGACCCAGAACTGAACCTTGCGGGACCCCGTAGTCAGCCTGCGTGGTTTGGACACAGACCCTCTCAATGTCACCTGGTAGGAGCGACCCGTCAGGTAGGATGCAAACATGGAGAGTGCAGAGCCCCTCAAGGGTGGAGAGGAGGATCTGGTGGTTCACCGTGTCAAACGCTGCAGACAGGTCCAGGAGTATCAGGACGGAGGAGAGAGAGTTCGCTCTAGCGGCATGGAGCGACTCTGTCACTGCAAGGAGGGCCATTTCGGTCGAGTGACCCACCATGAGCCCGGACTAACCATTACTATTATTACTAATACTACCACTACTACTGCTGCTGCTAGTACTACTCCTACTACTACTAGTAGTACTACTACTGTGTTTGTGTAAATGATGGGATTGCAACATCAAATCCTGATTAAGGGTAAATGTTAAGAACATGAATCTGAGTCTTCCTGTCTGTGTTCCAGGATGTTTCTGTTCCTGCTCGTCTCCGTGGTTACAGTCGATGCCCAGCTGATCGCCCTGACGGCCATGTACGGGAGCCTGCAGTCGCCAAACTTCCCGGAGCCGTACCCCAGAGAGACGGAGTTGCGCTGGAATGTCAGCGTCCCAGAAGGCTACCGGGTCAAACTGTACTTCAGCCACTTTGACCTGGAGCCCTCCTACCTCTGTGAGTACGACTACGTCAAGGTAAGACTGCAAGGCATGCTGGGAGGGTTTCTGCCTCTGTGTGTGTTGTACTTACATCCTCATGAGAACCAAACTCTTCTTCCGTCAGTCATCTGGCAAACGCAGAGGGATCATATTTTATACTTTTATTCCACACCGCTCTGGGTTTGGTTGACATCCAGCCGTGATCTGAGACTGGGACAAACAGGAATTAAATCTGGCTCATTTCTTCCCGTTCAGAGTAAACTAAGTTCCTAGACTGAGGTGACAGGATGGCGCCCAAAACCCAGAAATGTGTCCGATAATTGATCAGTAGGTGAAGTGTGGAGTGTTTGAGGTGTGGATGAGTAGATGCTTGTCCAAGGTGGAATAACAATGGTGGAGGGGGCCTGAGCCACTTCCTGTACGTAGGACCCATAATTCATAGCGTAGCCACAGTAGGTCCTGTATGGGTACAGCTGATACAGGTTGTCATGGAAACTGTGATGCCAGCAGTGTTAGTCCAGGTTAGACCAGAGTCATATATTGACAGAGTTAGTCCAGGTTGGACCAGAGTCATATATAGAGAGTTAGTCCAAGTTAGACCAGAGTCATATATAGACAGAGTTAGTCCAGGTTGGACCAGAGTCATATATAGAGAGTTAGTCCAGGTTAGACCAGAGACATAGTTATTCCAGGTTGGACCAGAGTCATATATAGACAGAGTTAGTCCAGGTTGGACCAGTAGCAACGGCCATGGAGCAGCACTGTGGAGCCAACTTGGCCGACAAAGGGAACTACAATGAGCAAACTGATAGGTGATGATTGGTATGATGATACTGTACCAATATCATTATTGATCACTATAATAGACACAGTCAAGTGATTCAAGAATCATTGCCACTTTGCATTTCACTGCACACCTCGTGTGTGTATGTGACAATTAAACTTCTTGAATCTTGAAATCTTGAAATGCCCATGCAAGCTCATGCAACACACACACACACACCAGGCCTCATTCATATTCAAATGATCCCATAGGGCGCCATAGCAACAGGCCCCCGGCAACACTCGCCTTCAGTAGCTGTAGAACACAAAAGAGGGCCAGATGACTGCCTTCCCACAATGCACTGGTTCTCGTGTGTGCGCATTTCTGTGTGTGTAACCTGCCGTTCATTGACATTCTTGAAGTAAATAAACTGTCTAGAACTTCAGATAAGACTGCAGTGAATGTTAAACACACACACACACACACACACACACACACACACACACACAGGGATGTTGATAATACAGAAACAGTGTGAGAGACAGACAGAGACTATTTGTGCAAGCCGTCCTTAACGTTTTCTGGACATTGGTGACGATTTTTACTTGAATGAATGTTTGTGTTTGTTTGACCTGACTGATCATCTCTATCCAGGATGTAACCATACCGATATGACCTGACTGTTCATCTCTATCCAGGATGTAACCATATCCATACCGATATGACCTGACTGTTCATCTCTATCCAGGATGTAACCATATCCATACCGATATGACCTGACTGTTCATCTCTATCCAGGATGTAACCATGTCCATACCGATATGACCTGACTGTTCATCTCTATCCAGGATGTAACCATGTCCATACCGATATGGCCTGACTGTTCATCTCTATCCAGGATGTAACCATGTCCATACCGATATGACCTGACAGTGATGATCAGAGGATCAATAACATCACATTCGGTTTCTGTCTGTCTTCCAGTTTTGACCCAAATACCAATCAAATGTCTGTCTGTCTTTCTGTCCATCGTTGTCTCGTTGTCCTCCATGCTAACGCTGCTCAGCCAAGCTGACAACATGACAACTGATGGAAGTTTTACTTGTTGTCATGGCAACGCGGACTACTTCTGATTGGGGGGTTCAAGTCTCATGTAGGTCACATGACTCATGATCTGAAGGTGTAACAGATCCTCCTCCTCTTGGTCCAGGTGGAGGCGGAGGACGAGGTGCTGGCGTTGTTCTGTGGCCGGGAGGAGACCGACACTGAGGAGGTTCCTGCTCAGAAGATCATCTCCTCCCCCAGGAACTCCCTCAGACTCCTCTTCTCCTCAGACTTCTCCAACGAGGAGCGATACTCCGGATTCATGGCTCACTACAGCGCTGAGGGTAAGGAAGGACAGACAGACTCTCTCTAGTGTGTCTCTCTCTCTCTCTCTCTCTCTCTCTCTCTCTCTCTCTCTCCTTACCAAAACAACCAATAAAACATCAGGACCAGATTCCATAACTGATATATTAATTAATCACTAAATCAATAGATGGATATTTCATGTGCATCTCTTTTTGATTGATGTCTCCGCCCCCCCCCCCCTCTCTCTCTAGATATAGACGAGTGCAGAGACAGGAGTGATGAGGATCTGCTCTGTGATCATTTCTGTCACAACTACATCGGTGGTTACTACTGTTCCTGTCGTTATGGTTACCTGCTGCACTCCGACAACCACACTTGCCGAGGTGTGTGTGGGGGGCGGTTGTGGGGTCAAAGGTCAAACCTGACTTTCTGTTACGGGCCACCCTGCGGTTTCATACCCCATAACTCCACCCGCCCGGGGCATGAGGGCAGTAAAAGAGATGAAACCATCACGGCAGGGTGGATGAAAGTGAAAGTGAATTTCTAAGAGTTTCAACCGAGCGATCTGATTGGTCAGAGACACCCTCCAACTGTGCTGATGATTCCCATAAAGCATGGTTAGCTGTGCTGCGTTGGTTGCCATGCCAACTCTTGTGGTAACCAGGGAGCTAGCTAGCGATCTGTCTGGTTTTGTCCCGTCTTTCATCCTGAGCTGGTCAGTCACCAACGCCCTCTCAGGGTAATTGTGATGTTAAAAGGGCAATAAGTAACATGACCATAATATATCTGGGGGTTGATGATCAATACCAATGACTTATTGATTACTTGGTCAGCTGAATCAGCTTTCAGATCAGGTCCAGTAATCAGGAGAGTTCAATCTGTAGCTGTGAAGGAAGACCAAAGACCCCGAGAGCCTGACATCATCTTATTGATTTTCTTAGTATTTGTTACATATCTCAGGTTTTAACAGTCAAGAACAAAAAACAAGTAAAAGAAAGAAAAACAAAGAGAAAAAACAAACAAACAAGAAAGAATAAGTGGAGTGAAACAAGACCGATCGGATCAGATCAATAGATGCTTCAGTCGTCAGGGTTCGTTGTGTTCCAGTGTTACGGTGTTGATCATCCAGAGAGATGATCTATAGTAAGGAGGTCAAGGGTCAGAGGTCACAGCACCCTGACTAGATGGATGGAACAAATATTCATATCAATACATATCAATACATATAGACAGTAACTATACATGTAAACTACAATCATCATATTGATTATATACAGTACCTATACCTTTATCAATACACACATACATAAGGTCCTTTGTTGTTGTGTAGAAACAGCAGACTGGGGTAATCTGGATTAGACCGCTGGAATCTGGAACAGGACTAACATGATGTTAAGCTCCTTTGGGTGTTAAAGCTCCAACAGCATGCTGGGAGTTCACCTCCCAGCGTGCTGGGAGTTCACAACTGAACACTTCACCACTTCACCACTTGGACCTGCAGGGCTAAAAGACAACATCAAGAACATGGATAAGGGTGATCTGGGACGTGAAGCTCATTGTGACTCTGGACGAGAACGTCAGTTAAATAACTAATAATCAAATCAATCACATTTATCTGTACAGCCCTGAATCACCGTTCCAGTCTCTAAGGCTTCACAACCCAACATGAGAAACAGTAGATGGTTAGTACACGACATCCCCCAGCCTTGGAAATCAGCTAAAAGACTGAACTATGTTGATAACAGCAGATGGGCTGTTGGTGATCCAGGAGCTCAAGATAAGAGTGGTAAATATTTGACTCCTGACCTTTGACCTCCCTGACTCCCTCCTCTGACTCCCTATTGTGATATGAATGGATGGAACAACAGAAAGGTCAATATCAGACCAGTCATTGATCTGACCTCAATGGTTTCCCTCTGGTGTAGGATGCACACACACACACACACACACACACACAGCAGTATGTGTGTGTGTGTGTGTGTGTGTGTGTGTGTGTGTGTGTGTGTGTGTGTGTGTGGTAGGTCTGTTCTGTGTCTAACCTCTGTCTGACTGATAGTGGCTGCTGATTGGTTGTAAATATTTACATGTCCTGCATGGTTCTGTATGGAGGAGGCGCTCTCACTCACACACACACACACACACACACACACACACACACACACACACCCACCAGTGTGTCAGATATTATGAAACGTTGCTGAAGCTTCTCTGTGTGTCAGTAGCTGCTGTATTGGATGATAACCGTAAATCAATGCATTCCTGAAAATAATTGATTATAATAATTGATTATTGCTTATTGGTGGTTGATCAGCGTCAGAGGTCACGCAGCATTCATGGTCAGTATTAACGTAATATAATGAGCTGACCAGCAGGTTGATCTTCCAAACTATTAATGTTAATAGTAGTAGTCATTATATTAATGTGTGTGTGTGTGTGTGTGTGTGTGTGTGTGTAGTGGAGTGCAGTGATGGTGTGTTTCGGGAGCGTTCAGGCGTGATCAGCAGTATTGATTACCCTCGGCCGTATCCCAAGAGCTCAGACTGCGCCTACCGCATCGAGGTGGACGACGGCTTCAGGCTCCGCCTCCAGTTTGACCAGAGCTTCGACGTGGAGGATCATCCTGACGTGACCTGTCCCTACGACTACATCAGGGTCAGACACACACACACACACACAGATATACATACATTTTTTTATACAGACATTAAGATAATAACTATTACTACTACAATAATATTAATCGTAATATTAATAATAACAACCATCATAATAATAATGGTGATAATGATCATAATAATAATAATAACAATAACAATAATGTTAATAACAACAATAATAACAACAATAATAATAACAACAATAATAATATTAATAACAATAATAACAGTAATACCAATGCTGAGTGTGTCTGCAGGTCAAAGCAGGCAGCAGGGTCTGGGGTCCGTTCTGTGGCGTTCAGGCTCCAGGTCCGATCCAGACTGACAGCAGTCTGGTCCACATCTTCTTCCACAGCGACAACTCTGGAGAAAACCTGGGCTGGAGGCTCACATACACATCCACAGGTCAGTAGTAACACCACAGACACATCCACAGGTCAGTAGTAACACCACAGACACATCTACAGGTCAGTAGTAACACCACAGACACATCTACATACATCCACAGGTCAGTAGTAACACCACAGACACATCTACAGGTCAGTAGTAACACCACAGACACATCTACATACATCCACAGGTCAGTAGTAACACCACAGACACATCTACAGGTCAGTAGTAACACCACAGACACATCTACACACATCCACAGGTCAGTAGTAACACCACAGACACATCTACAGGTCAGTAGTAACACCACAGACACATCTACACACATCCACAGGTCAGTAGTAACACCACAGACACATCCACAGGTCAGTAGTAACACCACAGACACATCTACACACATCCACAGGTCAGTAGTAACACCACAGACACATCCACAGGTCAGTAGTAACACCACAGACACATCTACACACATCCACAGGTCAGTAGTAACACCACAGACACATCTACAGGTCAGTAGTAACACCACAGACACATCCACAGGTCAGTAGTAACACCATAGACACATCTACAGGTCAGTAGTAACACCACAGACACATCTACACACATCCACAGGTCAGTAGTAACACCACAGACACATCTACATACATCCACAGGTCAGTAGTAACACCACAGACACATCCACAGGTCAGTAGTAACACCACAGACACATCTACAGGTCAGTAGTAACACCACAGACACATCTACACACATCCACAGGTCAGTAGTAACACCACAGACAGATACACACATCCACAGGTCAGTAGTAACACCACAGACACATCTACACACATCCACAGGTCAGTAGTAACACCACAGACACATATACTTTATTTTTTTAGATAAGGGCGACATACTTGTATTTAATAAAATTGATAATAATAATTAATAATATCAATAATATTGATTCTATATTTGTATGACATTATCTATTGTATTTGTATTGATAGTTATATAAGTGTGATTGGTCTTGACAGGAAGTCAGTGTGCGGCCCTCGAGAGCCCAACCAACACCCTGCTGACCCCCGTCCAATCAGAATACTTCTTTAAAGACCACATCCTGGTTACATGCCAGCCTGGATACAGCCTGCTGAAGGTAAATACTACAAATACTACAAATACTACAGTACTATTACCATCATAATATCACTAATCACTAATACCATTCTAAATAAATATTATTATTATACTGTTGTGATCCTAGATGTCAGGTAAAAACTATTACTACTACTATTACTACTATTATTACTACGACTAACTACTGATGACGAGGGCCTGTGGCTCCCTCTAGTGGTTCTAAAGGGTTTAGATTCACTGTATGCTGCCTCCTCTTATGATTGGTTGTACTGTGAAGTGATTGACAGCACATTGAACAAATGATGGTTCTTTATAAAGGAGTCCTGGTTGACTTGATGTCATGTTATCTTTACTTTGAAATGTAGACCACACACCTGTCTCCCTCTCTTCCTCTGTCTGTCTGTCTCTCTGTCTGTCTCCCTCACTTCCTCTGTCTGTCTCCCTCTCTTCCTCTGTCTGTCTGTCTCCCTGTCTGTCTCCCTCTCTTCCTCTGTCTGTCTGTCTCTCTTTCTCCCCCTCTTTCTGTCTGTCTGTCTGTCTCTCTGTCTGTCTCCCCCTCTTTCTGTCTGTCTGTCTGTCTCTCTGTCTGTCTCCCCCTCTTTCTGTCTGTCTGTCTGTCTCCCTCTCTTTCTATGTCTGTCTGTCTCTCTGTCTCCCCCTCTTTCTGTCTGTCTGTCTGTCTGTCTCCCCCTCTTTCTGTCTGTCTGTCTGTCTCTCTGTCTCCCTCTCTTTCTGACTGTCTGTCTGTCTGTCTCTCTGTCTCCCCCTCTTTCTGTCTGTCTGTCTGTCTGTCGCCCTCTCTTTCATTGTCTCTCTGTCTCCCTCTCTCTCTGTCTGTCTGTCTGTCTGTCTGTCTGTCTGTCTCCCAGGACGGCCAGTATTTGGACCACTACCAGGTCGACTGTCAGAGTGATGGCTCGTGGAGCAGCAGCCTCCCACAGTGTCACAGTAAGACGGCAGACTGCCTCCATGTCTCCTCAGCTGTAGTTCTTCTATGGATGCTCCGTAGTCACGGCAACAGTAAAGGTCGTGACCTTGCTTGTCGGTGATCCAGGAGCTGAAAATTATTCTACTGTTGCACTCGTGAGTCTGTCTGGATTAGGTTTGCTTTATGGGACGAACAGACGGTAGGCGAATAAGAGGACAATATTGCTAATATCGCTTCGATCTCCGTGTGTAGGGGGACCAGATTTCTCCACATCGGTGGTTGCCATAGAAACAGTTAACAAGCAATCTCATTGGTCGATCAAGATAACACCCACCAATCGGCTGGACCGTACGACCTCTCAAAAGTTTTGTGACGAAGTGAACACCGTGTGTTCACTTCACCAGATCGAACTTGGCTTGGCTCACCACTTCCTGTGAGCGGAAGACAGTTGTGATGTCGCGCGGCGTCTATTCGTCCTGTCAGTTGGCTAAAACTCTCTAAACTCTAAAACCTGAGAGGGCATTGGGCACTATGGGTACGGCGGTTCAGCTGAGTATGAACTAAATGTATTATGGCTAGTTGGTGTACATATAAGACCGCTAACCAACTTCCTGGTTACCACAAGAGTTGGCATAGCAACCAGTAAAGCATCCTTCCCTTCTCTCTCTCTCTCTCTCTCTCTCTCTCTCTCTCTCTCTCTCTCTCTCTCTCTCTCTCTCTCTCTCTCTCTCTCTCTCTCTCTCTCTCTCTCTCTCTCTCTCTCTCTCTCTCTCTCTCTCTCTCTCTCTCTCTCTCTCTCTCTCTCTCGCTCCTCCAGAAACAGACACGGGGAGGAGCCGGCGATCTCTGCCCAGCATTCTAACCAATCAGATCCTAGATTAGAGAGATTGACACACGGCCAGTCCAATAGGCTGCTGCCGTCACTGACCGTACTGTCTAACAATATTTTCATTGGTCTAGATATTTTAGGAATAATCAACATTTTTTTACTTTTGTAGTTTATATTTGGTAGACCTTTTTTCATTGGTTTAATTTTCCAATAAAAAATCCCCAAAACAGAATCTGCATTTTTGTGTCTCTGTGAACCAATTTGTAGCTCAATCATCATTTTATAGTCCTATGTGTATCATTTTACTACATTACTGCAGAGACATCAGTATAACTCCACCTCTAGCAGCCTGTCAGCCTCTACCAGCCTGTCAGCCTCTACCAGCCTCTACCAGCCTCTACTCTCATTCTACATTGTGGCCACCAGGTCGATTTGGAGGGAAATCTGCTGGATTGCTTTACGGCACCAAACAGGAAGAGGGCGCTGTTCTTCCAGCGCTAACGGAGCTAAAGATAAAGAGTTTCTGGAGACGGCAGATGGAGGCAGATGGAGGAAGGAGAGAAAGGAAGATGGAGAAATCACTTCAACATGTTGATCCTCTTCAGGAAAGACAAAGACGTCAGGGAGGGGGGACAGGAAGCAACGGGGCTGATGGGAAATGTAGTCTTAATGTGGAGAAACACTAGTAACAATACCACTGGTGAGGTAGAGGCTACCAGTCGTCTCCATGGTCTCACTGGTTTACAGTCATACTACCAGGTAGAACCAGTGATATGATGATATAATGATGGTAACATGAAACATGGAGCAGCTTCAATCGTGATATACATATCTGTCTTAAGGCCTTAATTATTATATCAAAACAAAAATATTCAGAATTCTGTTATTTTTGAATCCTGAATGTCTAACAGATTGAACTTTAGGATCATGAGAGGTACGACTTAAAGTTCATTTTTCACATACATGCCATGTACTTTCATTTGTACACATGGATTATAAATCATCCATCAAACTGATTTCATTTGACCACATCAAACATACATCAAACATCATAATGTCACTTGGTTGCATTTGTGCATTAACCTGCTTTCATTTTGTAGTTTGTCACAGCCAGACTAGCTGAGCTATTTTAACCGAACCCGTCGTCATGATTCTAGATGGTTCTAGAGAAGGGACATGACGCTACACCAAACTCAAGCTACGCCGCAAAACAAATACAAACCTAGTTGTGTTTACGTGTTGTATAGTGTTCAGCTGACATAGCTTAGTCCAGAAGCATCCGCATGGTTGCCCATGTACAACCTGTGCATCTATGGCTCTGGTGCTGATTAACAAACCACTGGGCCAACCCAAACCTGGAAACAGAAAGCTTCAGTCCAACCCTGAACAAGCCCTAAATTTCTAAGGATTTTCAAATACCAACATTGATAATAATATTTCTCAACAATGCTCCTGAACCTGACCCAAACCCTAACTGGTCCAGTTGGTTCTATCCAATGGGCCAATGGACTTTGGAGGTCTAAGGAAAGGCCAGTTAGCCTTTAATTAAAAAGGCTCAGTATAAATTTAGCTGCGGTTTCCTTTCTGGATTTAAAATAAAAATTGTCAGGACATTTTGGAAAAATTAAATATTTCATATCTAAAAGTCAAACAAATCAGTGTCGCTTGGCCTAGCTAGCTGGGTCCAATTGGGTCCACATTGGTCCAGTTGGGTCTATTTGGGTCCAGTTAGGTCCATTTGGATCTCATTGGGTCTAGGCGGGTCTAGGCGGGTTTACTTGGATCCATTTGGGTCTAGTTGGGTTTGTATTAATTTGGGTCTCATGGGTCCCGTTAGGTCAGGGTGAATGTGAAGCCATAGATGTCCCTCCTCTTTCGGTCCATTTGTGAACCCTTCCACATCCACCTTAGTTTTGTTCTGCACCCATTTCCTCCGCTCTCCATTCGTAAAATCTGATTGGTCACAGAGGATAGTTATTTTTGTCTCTCTTTCTCACAGTGGTGGATTGTGGGAGTCCAGAAGTAGTTGCCATGGGTGACGTGGTGTTTGGTAGCCATGACAACAGCACCTTGTTTGGCGCTACGTTCCGCTACACCTGCAAGGAGGACGCCTTCCAACTGCACCCCAAGATCAACAGTAAGTTCCTTTATTATTATTAATATTACTATAAGTTAGTTTAGTATAAGTATTAGTATTAGTGTAATATTAGTTGTATCAGTAGTGGTATATTATTAGGTTCTTCTTCTCTTTCCCTTCTCTTTCTTCTTCTTGAGTGCCAACTACACCCTGACATGAACATTAAGATTGATTAAGATTTGATTTTAAGACCAGGACTTCTTGAACTTTGTCAATGTGTGTGTGTGTGTGCTGTAGGTTCCTACAGCTGTGGAAAGAAGGGAGAATGGACCAACTCAGAATTAGGAACCAAACTACCCATCTGTCTACCAGGTTAGCAACAACACCAGTCTCTCTTTATGCTGGTTAGCGTTAGATAGTTATTCATTATTACCAGTTTACGGTCTGTAGTTTTTATCACCTTGAGGCCTGAGATGATGATTCTTCACTCCGTTATGATGATGAGCAACATTAAGGTAAAAAACAAAAGGTTACCTGAAGACTTCTATCCACTGTAGATGGATTGCTGTGTTGCTGACCACCCAGCAGAAGCATACAGTATCACAAGTAGAGCATTCAACAGCATCTAATTTAAAAAGCTGCTGTCTGTCTGTCAGTGTACAGCACCTTCAGAAAGCATTCACCTCTATTCTGTGGTGTTACAGCCTGAATTCAAAATGGGTTCAATTAGTTTAGTAAATTGCTTCAAAGAGCCAAAGACCTGAGAGACTGGAGGGACGACGTCTGTCCCACCAGAGACCCTCAGCATGCAGCCACATCAACACTGGTATGGATTCATGACAAGAATGGGAAAGTCCTGGAGTGGCCCAGACTTGAATCCCATTGAAAATCAGTGGAATGACTTGAAGGTAGCTGTTCACAGACACTCCCTATCCACGTTGACTGAGCTTGAGTAAATCTGCAATTTAGAATGGGAGAAAATCAAGAGGAAAACTTACTCCATTTTGAATTCAGGCTGCAACACCACAACATGTGAAACAGTCGCGGTTGAATCCTCTCTGAAGGCCCAGTGTGTCTCCCTGCAGCGTGCGGCCAGCCCTCCCTGGCCCCGCCCACCCAGGTGAAACGCATCGTGGGCGGTCGTAGTGCCGAGCCTGGCCTTTTCCCCTGGCAGGTTCTGCTCAGCGTGGAAGACCTCTCCCGGGTTCCTGAGGACCGCTGGTTCGGTTCCGGGGCCTTGCTGTCTGGATCCTGGGTTCTCACGGCCGCCCACGTCCTGCGATCCCAACGAAGGGACACCAGCGTCGTCCCCGTGGCCCCGGAGCACGTTAAGGTGTTTGGTCACCTCTGTACGAGGTTGTGTTTTTAGTACATCATTTCAGTTATTTTGGTAGAACATTTTCACTCGTTTCAAAGGTATTCAGATAGTTTGGATTGGATTGTTACTTATTACAGTTTTAAGCAGGTTAAGAGGTGAATTGTAAGGGAATCTGTAACCTTTTCCTACATCGGCCACAGTGGCTGAAGGGTTCCAGATGTTTTCTGCTACCGTTTTAGGTCTACCTGGGTCTGCATGATGCCAGAGACAAGCGGCTGGCCACCAACCGGTCAGTGGAGAAGGTTTATCTCCACCCGGAGTTCCAGCCTCACAACTACAACAATGACATCGCCCTGGTGAAGCTGAGTGAAGGGGTGGAGCTTAACAAGGTGATCCGCCCCATCTGCCTCCCGCCGCCACAAAGTGAGGTAGGTCAGCAGTGTTACTGCATTCATGTTATATGGGCAAGATGGTAGATATGTGCTTCCTACTAGAAAATACTGTTCACCTGCTCTCAGATATAAATTCTACTTGGGTTTGGTGAAGGATCTGATTTCACCGACTTCCTGAATGTCACCAACAAGGAAATATCTGTAGTCCAGTGTAGGAAATGAACACTTCCAAGTTGATATTCTGAAGTGTCAAAGTTTTTTCCCACATGACATTGGCATTTAACTCTTCTCTTGGAAATAAAGTGAATTTAATCTTATATATAACTACTAAAAACATAACTTTTTTCAGGTATTGCTGTTTCACTGCAGATTAATGAATTAATTGTTGAATTCTGACTTCCCTCACTTCCAGTTCAATCCATTCACAATGTAAATATAAACAACATTTCATTAGCTGTTCATTCTGTTATTTTTTAATATGTTGAAAGGACAACCTCCTCATACCAATATTTAGGTTTCAGTTTAATCTAATTATCCACTTCCTGTGTCTGTGCTGACCTGACCCCATGACCTCTGACCTCTCCAGGATGGCCCGCCCACTCCTATCCCCAACTCCCTGGGCGTGGTTGCTGGGTGGGGTATCTCCAACCCCAACGCCTCCTCCTCCTCCAGCGACCCCTCCACTCTGACCTCTGACCCTGCTGTGACCTCGGATGACAGCATGACCTCTGACCTCCTGCAGTACGTCAAGCTGCCCGTGGTGGCACAGGACGAGTGCCAGGCCAGCTACGCCTCGCGCTCCCTCAACTACAACATCACCGACAACATGTTCTGCGCCGGCTTCTACGAGGGGGGGCGGGACACCTGCCTGGGCGACAGCGGGGGTGCGTTTGTGATGGAAGACGGGGACAGCCGGCAGTGGGTGGTGTTTGGGTTGGTGTCCTGGGGTGGGCCGGAAGAGTGTGGCAGCCAGCGGGTATATGGGGTGTACACCAGAGTAGCAAACTATGTAGAATGGATACAGACTCACCTAGACACTGCCCCCTGGTGGTAAGGTAGAGACAGAAGGCTCATTCACACTAGCCGGCTGGGTTGTGGATAAACAGGATCCATATTGATCTGCATCCAGACAGCTTGTCCTCCTGTGCTTTCACACTACACACTGATCAGTTGACCTCCAGAATCCTTGGGCTTGACCTGCACTGTGGAATAGTTTCTTTGGTTGGTCCACAAAGCAGCAGATTGGATTTTTAGTTCTACAACTATTTCTCGGAGGCAGAAATGATCTCATTGGTTGAGTTAAATCAGTGAAGAAAAACAGTGAAGAAAAGAAGTAAGAGAGGAGCTAGCTAATATTATGAAGCCTAGCGCTCTGCTGCTAACTGAGCCATACTAAGTTATCTGGGTTAGCTAGTTAGCCTAGCTGACCATCCAAGTTCAAACTAGCCATAATAGCCATAGCTATCTAGGTTAGCTAGTTAGCTAGCCTGCTGACCTTCCAACATCATGATTGCCATGGTCATGAATTAATGAAAAAATAAGTCCTTGGCATTTTTATTTTGACCAGAGTTCCTTTGTGCCATTCAAGTACTCTAGCTAGCTAACTTGCACCCTTGTTCTTTGGCTCCGCCCACTGAGGTTTAACTCAACCAATGACATTATGTCTGCCTCAGCTCAGCTCAGCTCAGCCTCCAAGAAATCTTTGTATACATAAAACTCCAATAAGCTACAATGTACAAGCCATACTTGCTGTGCTTTTAAAATGAAATGAAAATGAAACATAGGTTGAGCATTCACACTCACACACCTACCCAAAGACTTGAATCTCTTTGGAGGAGGGAAGGAGGAAAACGTATTTGAAAACAGACTGAAAAGTACTGTTGTAACACACAACAATACACTCCATTTCCTATCCCAGCATCCCTCATTACACTCTGTTTTGTTTTTAAATTATTTTATGGCATTTAGCTTTATAAGATAGTATCTAGTGGATAGAAAGATGGGAGAGACAGAAGGTAAGGATGACACGCAACAAAGAAAGTATTTAGACATTTAACATCTGATTTTAACTCTCTGGTTCAGATCTGATGTCCTCTTGTCTGTCTAAACAAGGTAAACCAGGAGGCGATTCGGTCTGAGCCACTAAGAGTTAAAATGAATAAATAAGTAATACGAGCTAGAAAATGACCCCAGCGCTGTAGAGCTTCCTGGTGGAAAGTGATTAGATGTTGCTGTATTATTTCTCCACTAACTAATACCCTCACATTTGACCTCAATGTATACCTCATTGATATGTCACTTTTTTATGATGGTAACTGTTTATATATCACCACTGTATTATTTTACACTTGCCACTTGTAGCACATACTATGCAGATGATACTGTGGATTATATTAAATGAAATAAAACACACTTTCGGAGAAGAAACGACAAATTTTCCTATGTCCCCACAATTCTCTCTGCTCTATCTGTATGAGGTCAAATACAATCTAATTCATTGAAAGTGCATTTTACACAAGTCAGGGTAAGAAATTAGGAGAGTAAGACCCGGGTTCAGACCCTGAAGCAAGACACTGAAGCCCTAATAGCTCCAGACCCTGACCTCTGATCTAGGGAGGAGCATCACAAAGACAACAAAAATCCAACTTCCAAATCCAGCTGTTTGGAGGAAGGGAAGGAGGGAAGCAAAATGGCTGCATAATATTACTAATCTGTACATTTATTCTGATAAATTACACCCATCACTTAAAAGTGATTGACAGCTCAAATTTTATACCAAATGATGGTAGATGATGAAGGACAGCAGGAACTGAAGACCTCAGTTGAGACTTTTACAGCCTGGATCTTAAGCTCTTAATGCTATTGAATATGGAACTCAGGTAGTGATTCCTTTATCAAAATGGATACACAGCATGTTGGAACAGGACTCTTCATGTACTGACTACATTGATTATATGGATTTGTAAAATGCAAAATTGACAATACATTTACAATACACAAAATGTTTTATTTTGAAAGTTTCAACCGAAGGAGGAGAAACAAATTTTCAAAATGAGTTTTCTGTCCTTGAAAGCGTTCTGCTGAAATTCTATCTGACATGTTGAATTTCTGTCCAATTCAAAATAGAACCTGAAACCACAATCCAATGGAAGAGAGGTAATTTACTGTATGAGAATCTTCGCATGGGAGAATTTTATTTTCAGTTTGACTTGACTGTAATTAAATACGCTTTTTTACCTCTGTGGTCCAGAAGTGGTTTCAGCCCCTCTAGTTAGTTCTAGTTCAGGACAACGCACATCACTTTCGCTTTTCAGCACAAAATGTTGATTGCAACACAACATCGTCTTTAACGTCTTTCCCTTCAAATCGTTAATCACTTGAAACACACTTTAATAGACTTTTGATTTCACCCACAATTTAATCTTCTGTTGTTTCTTCAGTTTTTATTTTTTAACCACTTTGTTATTTCAATGTTTTTCCCAGGTTCTGTCTCCTTTTTATATATTTCACTTTTCCTTGTTTTTATGCCTTTTTATATCACTTTAACTCTATTTTTAGATAAGTCCTTTATGAATACAGTTTATTCTCATTTATTGTCATTGTTCTTATTAACAAATGTTGTAAAGCAGCATACAAACTCTGCTTTAAATAAGTGCTATAGATAAAGTTTATTATTATAATAAGAATAATAACAATAATAATACAGTATGTTGTTCTGGACTGCATGTATAAGCTGTCTTGGTGGATTTGGATAACTGTAAAGTTTAGAAAGTCTCGTCATCCTAGATCCAGACTCCATGATGAAGAAGCTCTGCCTCTCAGCTCTCGGTACTGTTCGCTTCCTGTTTCTCCATGGTGTCGCGGATCCAGCCCAGGAAGTTCCCCAGCCGGGTGTAGACGCCATATTTCCCCTTAGCGGCACATTCCTCCCCCCAGCTCACCACGCCAGTTAGGAACCAGGTCCCTCTGTAGTTCACCACGAAGGGCCCGCCGCTGTCGCCACTGCAGGCGTCCATGCCGGCCTGCAGGTAGCCGGCACAGAACATGTTGTCTGTGATCACCTGCAGGTTCCAGATCATACAAATACATTATATTACACACTGCATTTCAGTCCTGGTCCTCTCAAGTGTTGTCGCCATTTCAGGCTTTCAGATTCTGCCAGGATCCTTTTTTTTGGCTAATTTTTGGATCCCATTTGCATTCTGTTCTTAAAATGACAGAAATGACATATGAAATATACACAGATATTACACATTTGAATGTGTTACTGAATTGTTAAAAAATATCTTGCTAACAACCGTGGTGCGGATGTTGAGTTTTCCTTGTAAAGTAAAGAAATACATAATAGAGTAACCCTGAAAGTAAAAATAGTCAGTATTGGTCCAGGACGTAGTTAAACGTGACTATTTTACAACCCTATTCAGTTTCTATTCATTTGTTCGACTGAAAGGGGGCGTGGTCTGGAATCCCTTGATGGACTGAAAAATGATGACGTTTAATTTTGGAACTGTATTTAAACGTCACCGTCAGTGCAGGCCGTCCTGAAGACGTCTATTCAACACCTACATGTTTGCTGGGTTCTCCCAGATGTAGTTCTGAGATCATGCACACAATAAATCAGCTTTATTTTGACTTGTGACTATAAATTCTTCTTCAGCGCTTTCAGGTTCAAGTAATCACCTGTTCTGTGGAGAGCATGCATTTACGCTGGCTGACCACCGGGAGCACCACCTTCCTGAGGAAGCGAGAGGAGCGACCAAGGTACTGCATGGCCCCCCAGCCGCTCACCAAGCCCCGGTTGTCCTCCTGTAGACACAACCAGAACCAGAATCAGAATCAGAACCAGAACCAGAACCACCTTTGGTGCCAATGCTTGTATGACCCTTCCTCTTAGCACTTGCCTATTAGCACTTATTTGTCTGAGCTCTTGTTTATTAGCTCTTGTTTATTTGATTCTCTTATTTGTCTCATTTGTTTAAGATAAAGTAGGTATCTAACTTAGTGATCTTCTACCTCAGCACTGGTTCTGCTCTTAGTTGCTTGTTTAGGAAGGAAATGCACTTACGATTTCTGGTGACTAGTAGTTTTCTTGCCTACCTATGTTGAATGCACTTATTGTAAGTCGCTTTGGATAAAAGTGTCTGCTAAATGACTGTAATGTAATGTAATGTAATAAGTTAACTAAACTAACTAGTTCAGCTCTTCACCTGGTAACCAGAGACAGGAACCATGGTGACAGGTTGATATCTCAATATTAGTATAACAGAGGGAGAAGAAACCAGCCTGACATATAATTCTCTTTTTTATTTTCATCTTTCCTCGGCTCATATTAACATGGTTTCTTCTTCGTTGGTCCCAGCCTACAGGAGATATGTGTGTGAAACTGTGTGCATTATGACTTTAACTCCTCCTGTATTTACCTTGAGCAGGTACTGGGCAAGGTGGGCGTCTGGCAGGCAGGCTGGGATGGCGGCGGGTCCCCGGACGACCGGCTGGGCGAGGTAGAGCAGAGCAACGTCGCTGTCGTAGGTAAAGGAGTGGAAATGAGGATGAACTACGACTTTCTGAACCTTTATAACTTGTTCACCAGGATCTGGACGCCGCTTATCATAGTCACCTGGAGGAAAGAAGGAAGGAAGGAAGGAAGGAAGGAAGGAAGGAAGGAAAAAAAAGAAAGAGATTATTGAGAAAATTGAGAGAAATAGAACAAAAGAGAGAAAGAAATAAAATAAATACAGAAAGATGAATAGAACAAAAGATAGAGAGGTAAAGAATTGGAAATAAAACAAGAGAAAGAAAACGCTGCCAGTCATTTTATTTTGAAGTTTTGAAGAAGGGTGACAACCCGTCAGTTGAACCAGTAGAAACACTGACGTCGCCCGCTGGCCGAGCGCCTAGCGACCAGCCTGGTGCGGTCTGGACTCGTTACATAGCTCCGCCCCTGTCGACCGCCGAACTCAGCTGCCCCAGTAAACCTTCACGTGGCGTCAGCATGGCAGGAAGACACTGCATTTTCACCCTGCTGGAGCCGCGCTCGGTGGGCGGAGTTAACTATTAGGCTTATTATGATGGTCACCATTTAAACGCCCGGGGCGTCGTGGTGGCTCGGCATGTCCGTTACTACTGATGAAACAGAATGTATTATGTAATGTGAGTTGCAGTCAAAATAAATTCTGCGAGCGTGCACGGCCAGGCGCACCACAACGTGCACGTCCCTGTTGAAATGCACACGTGCTGCAAGTTGATGGACGTCTGCAAAATCTTTTCCTCTTTTTTCCCGCCACTCCTGCGACGTGGAATTGATGTCACACACAGAAGAGCAGAGAACCAACATGGCGGACAGCAGCGGAGTAAAGGCCTAGTCTGAATAAGCAACGGCCAAACTTCCATTTTATCTGTTAGCCTGCGTCGTTACCGTGACAACTAACGTTGTAATGAACCAGACACACACACACACACACACTGAACGCTCCCGAAACACACCATTACTGCACTCCACTACACACACACACACACACACACACACACACACACACACACACACACACACATACACACACACACACACACACACACACACACACAGTGTTATCACCTATAGTGACGTGGTCTGCAGTTCCCTGGAAGCAGTGAGCAGCAGAGACGACCCAGCGATCTGAAACCAGAGTCCCTCCACAGAAACCAAAACCATCGGACCTCCGGATCAGAACCTACACACACACACACACACACACACTTTTAGTATTTAGTTTCTAGGGGCCCCAGGGGCCAAATACATCACAGCAACATACAGAGTGAATGTGATTTTCACAATGCTGTCATAGCTGTAGTCCAGGAAATCCATATATGGTGTGTAAAATGTACCATCGATTCATATGGGGGACAAAACGACACCCCACAGTTCAGGAGTTACTGGCTTCAGGAAGGTGCTTGTTATAGCACCACCTTCTGGACGATTAGTGTATTTCTTTACCTGAGCAGTCGGGCGATTTGACACCGATCACCGAGTTTGATTGTTGAGTGTCTGCAGTCCGGACGGTTTCAAAGGAGAAGAATCAACAACAAAAGGCTAATAAGATGTATTGATTCCTACCTGCCAGGGACTCCCTCTCTGCTTCTCCAGCATCCCCCCCACCACACGGGTAAGCACACTTTCTCCTCCCTCCTCCTCCTCCTCCTCCTCCTCCTCTTCCTCCCAGACCTCCGTCCCGTTTGCTCCTCCCTCTGCCGAGGTTATGTTCAGGTTCAGCCACTCTTCCTCTGTGGTGTTGACCCTGCTGTAAGAACTGTTGTCATCCCACATGGCATCCATCTCCATGGTGACGTTGGCGGCGTGAGGATGACTCCACAGAGACCTTCCTCTGTAAAACGGCTGGTCCTGCTTCCGGCCACAGGGGAACGCCACTGGACAGATCATTTTATTATATTATATATATATCATATCATATATCATTTTATTTAACATTATTTAACATTTCACAGCAGAAAGTTAGAACACATTTATTTATTTTATTTTCAAGGATTGAAACAAATATATAATTTAGGAACATTTTCATATTGGGAGTGTATTCATTACTCTACCCCAGAGTTAGTCCAGGTTAGACCAGAGTCATATATAGACAGAGTTAGTCCAGGTTGGCAAGGGCCAACTACTACTAGTAGTAGTAACAGTAGTAGTAGTAGTAGTAGTAGTAGTAACAGTAGTAGTAGCACTACTACTGTTACTACTACTGTTACAGTAGTAGTAGCAGTACTAGTAGATAATAGTAGTAGTAGTAGTATTAATAGTAGTATTACTAGTAGTACTACCAGTCTTAGTACAGCTGTGTCCATCAGCTTCCAGTGTGTATCCGTCTGCACATCCACACTGGACTCCTGCTGTGGTCTGGTCTGAACAGTACTGCAGACAACCTCCGTTTCTATAGCGACACTCCAGCACCACTAGACACACACACACACACACACACACACACACACACACACAATTGATCTTCTTCATCACTTCCTCTCATTTTGTAACAGTAACAGTGTGATCCTCCTCCAGCTGGACTGAACTAGTTGATCAACCTGGTTCCAGTCTGTCACTTGATCTACCATGATGGACTTGTCTGCTCTTCTCTGGTGTTCATACCAGTTAAGAACACATGAAGAAACATCTGAACATGACTGACCAAGTCTCCTTCTACCCATAATGCCTTGTGTTCTGGGGTGGTTTCCTGTAGCTGGTTGGATCCTGTTCTCTCTCCTAACGAACCACCACAGTTCTCTTCTACCCATAATGCCTTGTGTTCTGGGGTGGTTTCCTGTAGCTGGTTGGATCCCGTTCTCTCTCCTACCGAACCACCACAGTTCTCTTCTACCCATAATGCCTTGTGTTCTGGGGTGGTTTCCTGTAGCTGGTTGGATTCCGTTCTCTCTCCTAACGAACCACCACAGTTCTCTTCTACCCATAATGCCTTGTGTTCTGGGGTGGTTTCCTGTAGCTGGTTGGATTCCGTTCTCTCTCCTAACGAACCACCACAGTTCTCTTCTACCCATAATGCCTTGTGTTCTAGGGTGGTTTCCTGTAGCTGGTTGGATTCCGTTCTCTCTCCTAACGAACCACCACAGTTCTCTTCTACCCATAATGCCTTGTGTTCTGGGGTGGTTTCCTGTAGCTGGTTGGATCCCGTTCTCTCTCCTAACGAACCACCACAGTTCTCTTCTACCCATAATGCCTTGTGTTCTGGGGTGGTTTCCTGTAGCTGGTTGGATCCCGTTCTCTCTCCTAATGAACCACCACAGTTCTCTTCTACCCATAATGCCTTGTGTTCTGGGGTGGTTTCCTGTAGCTGGTTGGATCCTGTTCTCTCTCCTAACGAACCACCACAGTTCTCTTCTACCCATAATGCCTTGTGTTCTGGGGTGGTTTCCTGTAGCTGGTTGGATCCCGTTCTCTCTCCTAATGAACCACCACAGTTCTCTTCTACCCATAATGCCTTGTGTTCTCTTGTTAGAGGACTGAGACGTTTTCAGGCGTCTTGTCGGTTATTTGGTGAATGTTGTTGTTCTCACCTGGAGACCAACCAGCTAAAGGAGGAAACGCTGCAGAGGTTAATAAACCAACCAGAACATGCTGGCTGTGAACGCAGCCTAAGATGTCCAACATCTGTCTCCTTCAGATCAGAGGTGACTGACCAGGTTAACCAGTGGTTAATTAATAACAGTGTGAATGTTTGTACTGGTGTCGCAGGTCTTGCCGTGGTACTGAGGAGGACAGAGGCAGAGGAAGTCTTCTCTGTCCACAGCACAGATCCCTCCATTCAGACAGGGGTTGGTCCGACACGGGTCCAGATCTACAACACATAGAAACACTCAAATACATCCAGTCACAATGGAAAGAGATGGAGAGGGTGTGGACAGTGATGCGATCTCAGAAAATCACATCAAAATGATACTAATATTAGCTGTAGCTGTAGTAGTAGTAGTTGTAGTATTGGTAGTAGCATTAGTAGTAGTAATAGTAGTATTGTATATTAATAGTATTATTAGTAGTATTATTATGTTTGGAGATCATTTTTCAACAGCTGACACTGATATGTGAATAATTTGATAATTACCTCTGAGTCAGTTTTGAATTTATTCCATCTTTCATTGAGGTGAGTAAGACAGACAGACAGACACTAGATCAATCACAGTGACCAGACAGACACTAGATCAATCACAGTGACCAGACAGACAGACACTAGATCAATCACAGTGATCAGACAGACAGACACTAGATCAATCACAGTGACCAGACAGACACTAGATTAATCACAGTGATCAGACAGACAGACACTAGATCAATCACAGTGACCAGACAGACAGAGACTAGATCAATCACAGTGATCAGACAGACAGACACTAGATCAATCACAGTGACCAGACAGACACTAGATTAATCACAGTGATCAGACAGACAGACAGACACTAGATCAATCACAGTGACCAGACAGACACTAGATTAATCACAGTGATCAGACAGACAGACACTAGATCAATCACAGTGACCAGACAGACAGACACTAGATCAATCACAGTGACCAGGAGACAGACACTAGATCAATCACAGTGATCAGACAGACAGACATTAGATCAATCACAGTGACCAGACAGACAGACACTAGATCAATCACAGTGATCAGACAGACACTAGATTAATCACAGTGATCAGACAGACAGACACTAGATCAATCACAGTGACCAGACAGACACTAGATTAATCACAGTGATCAGACAGACAGACAGACACTAGATCAATCACAGTGACCAGACAGACAGACACTAGATCAATCACAGTGATCACACAGACAGACACTAGATCAATCACAGTGACCAGACAGACACTAGATCAATCACAGTACAATTAAAAGTATAAATGGAAGAGGATGTACTCACTTGTGTATCGATACCAAAACTCCAGCTGTAGAGGAAGAACAGAACATGAGTTATATGTGGTCTGGGTGCAGTGACCTCTGACCTCTGACCTCCTCACTACTGGCTGCTTATAATGTTACTGATCTGGCCAGAGAAATGACTAGAGCGTAACTGTACAGTGTGAGCTGGTCGTTCAGGTCCCTCCAACATGAAGCGTTTCATAATGTATCATGAGTTATTATGTTACTGAGTCCACCGCTGGTAACACCAGGACTAGGTCATCATGGTCCTACCGTCTTCTCCTGCGTCTGAAAGATCTCTGCAGCCTCCTCCTGGGAGCAGGTCTCCTCGTAGCACTCCCTCTCCAGGCTGCCAGGGAGCATCTCCTCCAGGAAGGAGTTGGCCCGGCGCCTCCTGGAGGAGAGGAGCTGACCTGCAGAGCTCCGCTGTAGAAACACTGAACACAAGGAGGAGTCCTGAGACAGAAATACCAGCTGGAACACCGATACGAGTACTAGTACTGCTGCTGCTCCTAGTAGTACTAGCACTGCTGATACTAGTACTAGTATCTGAAAGTATGTGACTGTATGTGAAAAATTAACAAATACAGGATGTGTTAAAAATGTGCAGGTGTGTTACTACTACTACCTCCACTGTTGCGACTACCAATAATAATGTTGTGTTTTTATCAGTCTTTGCTCTTCTTGTCCCAGATCGTCAATAGAAGCAGGTTTTGAAACAATGATATTGCCTGGTTGGTTGTCACACCTCAGAACCAACGTTCAAACTGTCTCACCTTCACATTGCAACAGAGCAGAGGAACACAGCAGGATGCAGAAGATCAGTGTCAAAGCTTTAGACAGCAGCATCCCTCCTGTAGAAACCCTACAGGACCAACCAGAGGTTAAACAGTTCAGCAACCCAAACACTGGAAAACAAATGGCTTGAGAGGCTTATCATATCCCAAACATTAGGACCGAATGAAAGCTCTGCCACTAGAAAAAATATTGAGCCTGTCAATCAGAATAGAGCTGGTCAATCAAAATAGAGCCGGTCAATCAAAATAGAGCTGGTCAATCAGAATAGAGCTGGTCAATCAGAATACAGCCGGTCAATCAAAATAGATCCTGTCAATCAGAATAGATCCGGTCAATCAAAATAGAGCTGGTGAATCAGAATAGAGCCTGTCAATATAAATAGAGCTGGTCAATCAAAATAGATCCTGTCAATCAGAGTAGAGCCTGTCACTCAGAATAGAGCCACTCAATCAAAATAGCGCTGGTCAATCAGAATAGAGCCTGTCAATATGAATAGAGCTGGTCAATCAAAATAGATCCTGTCAATCAGAGTAGAGCCTGTCACTCAGAATAGAGCCAGTCAATCAAAATAGAGCTGGTCAATCAGAATAGAGCCAGTCAATCAAAATAGAGCCGGTCAATCAAACTAGATCCTGTCAATCAGAATAGAGCCGGTCAATCAAAATAGATACTGTCAATCAGAATAGAGCCGGTCAATCAAAATAGAGCCGGTCAATCAAAATAGATCCTGTCAATCAGAATAGAGCTGGTCAATCAAAATAGAGCCTGTCTGTCAATCAGAATAGAGCCGGTCAATCAAAATAGAGCCTGTCTGTCAATCAAAATAGATCCTGTCAATCAGAATAGAGCCGGTCAATCAAAATAGATCCTGTCAATCAGAATAGAGCCCCTTAATCAGAATAGAGCCAGTCAATCAGAATAGAGTTGGTCTTCTACTCCTCACTCACAGCAGACTGACTCCACCACTGACAGTTAAAAAGGGAAACTTAAAATAATAATTTCCTTGGATTCCAATTTCAGAATTAGCCCTGTTGTGCCCATTCAGTAACTGCTTTACTGCTGCAAACTGATCTGGAATCAGAAGTGTAACCAAAAATGGGACAGAGCTGGAATCAAAACCAAAACCACTCCAAACCACCACGGTAATATTGTCTAACCAGCCAGCAGCTCTAATGAAGGTCCGACTGAGTCCTTAATAGAAACCAGACCACAATCAGGCTGAAAGGTGAAGGCCTACCTGCTTCCAAATGTCTTACTTGCCGTTCCCTGGTGTCTGTTTGGGGCTGAAATGGACAAGTCCGATCCGACTGATCTATTGATTGTTAACTAGACTTTAAATATTGACACACAGACGTCAGAATCAGCAGCCGGGGGGAAAACAAGCGTTAGACCAGAGAGCTGATGCTTTCATCCAGAGGGACTTACACTGGAATCAGCTTCAGTTCCTAGATCAGCAACATTACAAGCAACCAGTAGTGAGATCGTCAGGGGTCAGAGGTCACAGCACTGTGACCTCCATGATGGTAGAGAAGTGGGGGGAAAGAAATTAGTCAGAAAGGCAGAAGAGCATCTTTTAATAATTTTAATTATATGGTGAATGTGTTGGATACAGCTAGACAAAGACAAATGTGTGTCTAGTTTTTAACACAAGTATGTGAATGTGTTGGCGAGGAATGCGATTGCCATTTTTAATCTTCTACTGAAAGATGAGCCCAACATTTCATAAACATTAAAGAAAGACAAAGGAAGCTTCTACAGTACAGACATGAACTTTATTACAAGATGTTGGTGTTTCTCTGTACAGGAGAACCTATTTACAGCCCTGCAGGGGGCGTATGTACAATCAGAGGTATGACAGCTCAGAGGCAGAACTAATGCATAAACTATCCAATAAATACACGGCAGGAAACAGAGGAGAGGAGGTCTAACTCCCTGGTCCAACTGCCCTTGAGCAAGGCACCCAGCTGCTCCAGTAGACTGAGGTTGTACTGGTCAGCTCCCAGTGGAACCAGTAAAGACTGTGGTTGTACTGGTCAGCTCCCAGTAGAACCAGTAGAGACTGTGTTCTTCCTCTCTTAACACACTCACTGACTGGTTACTGGTTTCCTCGGGGATACAGTGACGTGGTTTGCGCCCCTAGGTGGCGGTATCATGAAAACTCTGCTGTCCTCCTTTAAAGGTGGTTTCAACTCAGATGATATGACTGTTATCAAGACTTCACTGTTACACAACGGACAACACAACACACACCAGGTCAACACACAGGAAAGACAGGTGCTGAAGCCTGGCTTCTTAAACTGGAGGGTGGGAGTCATAACGGGTCACAGGTTCCTTCTGCTGAGTCCCAACAGTACTAGAATGTACTACATTAAAGGTCTAGTATGCACTACATTAAAGTACATACTTGTTCTGCAGTGACCCACCAGCGGTGTGGCATAGTAATGCGTTGCAGTAATCTCATTACTTCTCCCAGTAATCACTAGTATAACAAATTACTGTTTCATCAATATTAAAATTAACTATGAAAATAAGAATTTACTTTTCTTATCCCGTCCTCTAAACATCAAATTAAAACTGAATCACACCTCCATCCATGACGATCGTCCTCTCAGCTACTTTAAATGAGAAATGATAGAAAAGTTACTTTCTCTGGAAGTAATCCCCCACTACAAGAACATCGGACACCAACGCTGTTTGGTTTCCTGATCGATCACAGGAGAGGAAACTGATTGATTACTTTCTGCTGAGTGACAAAACCAACGCTGACTCATTCTGTGTTCCAGCTCCCAGTTTAGGAAACGCTGCAACAGGCAGGATTTGGCAGCATCTGTTGTTTGAAATATGGAAATATACTTACTGCATTTCTGAACAGTGAGGAGAGTGGAGCTCAGACAGCGCTGAGGTCCGACCGACTGATATGTGATCAGTTAAGGCAGTTTGTTACAGTTTGGCATTCACTGCCACGTAAATCACCCTGAAAACATGGAGACACTCGTGATCAGGAGGCTCTCGGAGGCCAACGGTCACACCGGTAAATAAGCAGCAGGAACAGAGAAACCCTCCATCCAGCTGTTGGGATCTACTGGAGAGCAAACGGTATTAATACCACTTGATGGTTGCGGAGTTAATAACTGAATGTTGAGGATATTGAGTCTCTAGGACTGAGGAGTGTCTGCATGGACTTCTATTATCGTAGGGATCCGGTAGGCAAGCCTCCTCCAGATGTGATGTGATGAAACTCTCCAGGACCAAAACCAACTCTGGACCTGGGACTCTCGACATTCTGCATTGTTGTAACGAAAACGTGCTTGCTAATCTCTGTTGTCAAGACATGAATAGTTTATATACCTTGGTTTCAGTTCCATAAAATCAGCATTTGTTCATTTCCTTCAAAATTTAAACACTTAAACACTTTTGTCCAACCTGGACAACCCGTCCACGGCTCAGCGTCCAGACACTTAACAGAGTTTAGTCAACACCAAATAACAGGCCACGTTTACGTCTGAAACTCTGAACTCACTCAACATGCTAGCAGATCAACAAGAAACATACTGACAGACATAGAAAGCAACGGCTGGCAGACGGGCTGGAAGAACCCTGGTAGTTTGTGTTGGTTTGATTGTCGCTGCGAACCCTCCGTCGACCGCCCTATTCATTTGGGAGCGTCTCTCCTGGCGCCCCACGTCAGTTTAACCACTTCCTGTTTCAAAGACACACTGAACTCTGGGAAATAGAATATCAACTGCAATGCATATAAGAAATAAATATGTAATTCAGTACAAAATTCTCCAAGTCCTTTAATACGTCCTCAGTTTCCTTGAGACTGCAGTGGAGAGAACTCCATCGGTGCTTGCTGGTTCACTTCCTGGTCGGTACAGGAAGCGTCTCATCGAATAACAAGCTCCGGTGTCCCATGACTCCTCTTAATGTTTAGTTGCAGCCATTTGGCATCCCTCCTATCTGGTTGAAGTCTACCATGGATGCAAAATGGTGCAACGAATGTTTGTCTACAGTCTCTAGGCTCCTGAAACAACATATGTATCAAAAAGGTTAAAGGGTTCTGCTGCATCTTGGTCCAACTTTCTTGTTCTCGTACCAGTGAAGGTTCTGGTTGGTTAGCTAGTTAGCTGGTTATGTGGGTAGGTAGATAGGCTATCCTCCTGGTTACATCCAAGGGCTCTAGTCAGGGCAGGGGGCTGGCACACCCCAAGGTTCACCAGTCACTTTGAGCCACTACATTAGAATAGGCCAGGACTCCAAATGTTGTCTGGTTACCTGGAGACCGGCTGGTGACTGGCTGGTGACCGGTGGCCATTTCCAACCCTGACTGACCAAAAACCACTTATACATCAAGTGTAGTCTCTCTAGTTGTTATAGGCAGCCACCTCTTAATCCTAGAGTAAACCAACCAACAACCTGGACTAACTCTGACTCTATGTGGCTCTGGTACAACCTGGACTAACTCTGTCTCTATGTGGCTCTGGTACAACCTGGACTAACTCTGTCTCTATGTGGCTCTGATACAACCTGGACTAACTCTGTCTCTATGTGGCTCTGGTACAACCTGGACTAACTCTGACTCTATGTGGCTCTGGTACAACCTGGACTAACTCTGACTCTATGTGGCTCTAATACAACCTGGACTAACTCTGTCTCTATGTGGCTCTGGTACAACCTGGACTAACGGTCTTAAAGGGTTCTGACTGACTCCTTGGTTCTAGAGGGGCAGAAACACAGTGTCAATAAAACAACCTGACCCAACTCTCAATATATATGGCTCTGGTCACATCTGTTTTGAAGCCCTTGTCAGTCTTCTGCGTAGGTAGATAAATGTTCCCCTCCCCGCCGCCTGCACACAGTTGGTATGTCCCGGATGCTGAGTGGGCAGGGGGTGGGATGACAAGGCACTACTGGATCATCTGATTGGTTATTTCTCCAGTCCGTCTCTGTGGTGAGGTTCAGCTAGGCTGGAGGCGGGGTCAAAGTCAGGAAGTCAGCAACTGGCTGATGTGGGAACGGCGCTCTGCAGGTCGTGAGTTCAATTCCTGAGGGTCGTGTTTTCTTTCTGCTCTACTGCTGGGATGTTTGAAGGTTCAGCAGAAAGAGCCGAGTCCCAGCGCTGGTGAAACCAAACTACTGCACGGTTGTCAACAAGGAAACTTGATAGCTTTGACGTTGTTGTTTTGACCTTGTCCAAAGTAAAGACCTTGTCTGGAGTTCAGGCCTGGGAGCTGTGGTCATTCTGGGTCAGGAGGTCAGAGGTCAGGTCAGAGGTCTTGTCAGATGGTTGAGGTCGTCTACAGCAGCAGAGGCAGGCGGACAGCAGGCAGCTGTAGCTAGGAGCAGAACAACAAGGAGGGGTCAGACTGCTAGGAACAGAAAGCAAGAAAGGGTCAGATGACTAGGAGCAGGAAACAAGGAAAGGTCAGATGACTACAGATGACAGACTACTAGGAGTGGAAAACAAGGAGGGGACGGTCTACTAGGAGTGGAAAACAAGGAGGAGACAGTCTACTAGGAGTGGAAAACAAGGAGGAGACAGACTACTAGGAGTGGAAAACAAGGAGGGGACAGACTACTAGGAGTGGAAAATAAGGAGGGGACAGTCTACTAGGAGTGGAAAACAAGAAGGGGACAGTCTACTAGGAGTGGAAAACAAGGAGGGGACAGACTACTAGGAGTGGAAAACAAGGAGGGGACAGACTACTAGGAGCAGAAAACAAGGAGGGGTCAAACACGAAATCCATTCAACATCCTGCAACCGAAGGAAGGAAGACACTGCATATGGATACCATAAAGTGCAAACATGTATAATAGTGTTATCAGTAGACTCAATCTTAACATGAGACTATTTTGAACAACTTTAATTACACCAATGTGTTTTCTAATGACAAACTGTTATTGTGCAGCTCAGTTCATAAATACTGGTCAAGTCAAGTCGAGTCAAAAATGCTCCCCTCTAGTTACGTAGATGTACTGTAACTTGGTGAAGAAGAAGAAGACTAGTTACCTTGTGGTGTCTAGGCCTCGCTGGCGCTGCTGTTCCTGTTCAACTCTCTGATACCCTGCAGGATGCGTTTCATATGACCCACCTTCGTCACCCCCAAGTCCTACACACACACACACACACACACACACACACACACACACACATTAACTACAGAAAGTGCAGTAGACTAGATAGAGAGGATTCCTGGTGTATTCCTGGTGTAGCTCCATCCATCTAGCTAGTAGTCAGTCAGTCAACCAACCAACCAGACAGCCAACCAGTCAGCCAACCAACCAACCAACCAGACAGCCAACTAGTCAGTCAACCAGTCAGTCAGTCAGTCAATCAACCAACCAGTCAGTCAACTAGACAGCCAACCAGTCAGTCAACCAGTGACCTAACCAGACAATCAACCACACAGCCAACCAGTCAACCAACCAACCAGACAGCCAACCACTCAACCAACCAGTTAGCCAACCAGTCAGTCAACCAGTCTGCCACCCAGCACAGTTAAGTTAGTTAGTTAGTTGGTTAGTTGTACCTTGAGGTCCCTCCTCTCCAGGTGGATGAGTTCAGCTCCACGGACGTCGTGTCCGATAAAGATGTCCTTATATTCATTTAGACAGAGGAGCTCCAGCCACGCCCCCACCTCCTCCGTCCCCCACTGGTGAACTGGACCACAGGAAGTCGTTCAGACAGACAGGAAACGCCCCAGCACAGAAACACCACAGGCACCCTGGGAAAAACACCCCTCAACATCCCCCTCTAGGGGTTTTCTGAAGAACCTTCTTTGGTGGAGAGATGTTTTTATCTCACCTGTACAAATATGGATGTGTTCTTCTCTCATTTCTGTAGTTTTAGTCATTGCATTTTATCACTGTTTTATAATAATACATTTTATTTGTATCACGCTTTTAAAGCAGTGTTTTAATCATTTTGCCTCTATTATAAATGTGCAAAACAAACTTAACTGAAACAATAAAACTAACCTAAACTAGTAAACTAACCTAAACTTGACTAAAACTAGTAAACTAAACTACATTAAAGTTAATGAAACTTAACTAAGCAAAAATATACTTAATAAATTGAATTCAATTAAAGTAAAACTAAACTACACTATCCAATCTATGATGTTGGATGTGATACCAGGTCCATTTAAAAGCTTTAACGGGTTTTACAGTTCAGTCAATTTTTTAAATTTTTCCCAGGGCACAGAAACAGACACCACAACCTGCCACAGCGCCACCTTCTGGTCATTAAAAACACAGGAATGGGACCAAATGGGACCAGGAAGCACATGTACAAAACCGGCGAAACAGAGTACATGTTTTACAGCCAATCAGAGCAGCCGACCAGTCAGGTGACACATGTGGAAGATCGTGGTGACAAGTGAACCTGATTTAACCAGAGTGATATTTACCATCAGAGTTCAAATCAAATCAGTTAGCCCAGTGAGACAGGTTGTATTGATGGTGAAAAGGTAGAGAGAGAATGAAAACCAGTGGTGGTGAGAGAGAGAAAGAGCGAGCGAGAGAGGTTACCTGGCAGGGAGAGAGTAGCACAGGTCTCCTTGTTCTTGTTGTTCTTGTCTTTCTTGAACTTTGGGACGAGGCGAAACTTGGCACTCCGACTTCGCTTCGAGAAATCTGTCAGAGGACCCTACAGACAGACAGACAGACAGGTAGAGAACCAGACAGACAGACAGACAGACAGGTAGAGAACCAGACAGACAGACATGTAGAGAACCAGACAGACAGACAGACAGGTAGAGAACCAGACAGACAGACAGACAACCAGACAGACAGGTAGAGAACCAGACAGACAGACAGACAGACAGACAACCAGACAGATAGGCAACCAGACAGACAGGCAGACAGACAGGTAGTGAACCAGACAGACAGACAGGTAGAGAACCAGACAGACAGACAGGTAGAAAACCAGACAGACAGACAGACAGACAGTTAGAGAACCAGACAGACAGACAGACAACCAGACAGATAGGCAACCAGACAGACAGGCAGACAGACAGGTAGCGAACCAGACAGACAGACAGGTAGAGAACCAGACAGACAGACAGGTAGAGAACCAGACAGACAGACAGGTAGAAAACCAGACAGACAGACAGAGACAGACAGACAGGTAGAGAACCAGACAGACAAACAGACAGGTAGAGAACCAGACAGACAGACAGGTAGAGAACCAGACAGACAGACAAACATGTAGAGAACCAGACAGACAGGTAGAGAACCAGACAGACAGACAGACAGACAGAGACAGACAGACAGGTAGAGAACCAGACAGACAGACAGACAGACAGACAGACAGACCAGACAGACAGACAGACAGACAGACATGTAGAGAACCAGACAGACAGGTAGAGAACCAGACAGACAGACAGACAACCAGACAGACAGACAGAAGCTAGCGTTAGCAGTGGCTAGTAGTCCCATGTTAACAGTAACTAAACTAGCCTGCTGGCTAGTTAGCTAGCTACCAGTTAGTTCAGGTTAACTGAGCTGACTCTTCTCCAGCTCCAACTCAGAGTGTTTTGGAGTAGAGACTAGGGCTAAAGACAAGACAGTTTACTGAGTCACAGTAACCTACATTTGGAGACAAATCTACCTGATCACACTGATCACTTTTACTGAGAACTACAGACACACCACAACAACCTGGTTCAGATGGTCAACTTTTTCTAGCCTGGTAGTATAGTACAATAAAGTGAAAATAATACAGTACAGTAGATGTAAGATGTAATAAAAAATAGTATAGTACAGTATAGTATCACTACTAGTCCTGTACTACAACACCTTTAGTTTACCTCGTGGTCTGACGGCTCTATGAGTTGACACAGCCAGGGTATATCTGCCAGCCTGCGGAGCTGCTGGGCTACAGAACTCAGAGCTCCATTTAGCTGTTCCTGCTGAGGAGGATCCAACTGCTGCAGGACGAGAAGGAACAACCATCAGAACCAGATCCAGAACCAGAACCCATTCAGTGTCAAGTCAGCAGAGAGACATTTCAATCATCTAGCTCAGTGGTGTCCACCAACCATGGTCCAGGGAGGGTCTGCAGGTTTTCACTCCAACCAAACGCAACACCAGCTGATTTTACTGACTAGTTCCTCCTCTCTTGTCGAAGGTGTGTTAGTTAGTGAAATGGACTGGTGTAGTGTTTGATGGGAATGGAGACCTGCATACCATGGCCCATCCATGGACCATGATTGGAGACCAATGATTTAGCTCCCGCCCAGAGCGACTTACAATGAGTGAGCAGGTAGACGGTTCACTGTCTGCTGAAGGACACTAGGACACTAGGACATGTAGCTGGACACACTGAACTTAAGACCTATCAGTTAAGGGACAGCCTCTCTAACATGTAGATGCTGTAGATAAACCCAGGTACATCTATAAATAAACTCACCATGATCATTCTAGGATCACAGGAATATTTGTTCCATCTACTGTCTGGGTGCTGTGACCTCTGACCCCTGACCTCCTTATTATTGGTTGTTTGTAATGTTGTTGATGTAGGAATTAAAGCGACTCTACTGTTGACCTCACTGGAAATCATGTTTAAGGGATTACCATGGTTTAGAGATTTACCAAGGACATCTTTAACTCAATCTGTACTCATGTATGTATCTATCTGTAGAGAGAGGACGCCAGAGAGAGACAATTACCATGGACATCTTTCCAGCCAGCAGTAGTTCTGTCTCACTGTGTAAAGCCTTGACGTTACTGACCATTTGGATAACCACACTGCAGCTCAGGGCCTGGAGAGAGACAGGTAGACAGGGAGACAGGTAGGTAAGGTATAGAGAAATATGATATGTATGCACTGCTTTACTCTGTAAATGAAAGAATGTCTGATGTTTTTCCTCGCTGCATTAAATCATAATACAAGAAAGGTTATATCAGTATAATCTTCACACCAATAGCTGTTGTAGTTTTAGAAAGGCATTAGGACGGGACAGTAAAGAACAGGGAACAGGACAGGACAGTAAAGGACAGTAAAGAACAGGGAACAGGACAGGACGGGACAGTAAAGAACAGGGAACAGGACAGGACAGTAAAGGACAGTAAAGAACAGGGAACAGGACAGGACGGGACAGTAAAGAACAGGGAACAGGACAGGACAGGACAGGACAGTAAAGAACAGGGGACAGGACAGGACGGGACAGGACAGTAAAGAACAGGGGACAGGACAGTAAAGGACAGTAAAGAACAGGGAACAGGACAGGACGGCACAGTAAAGAACAGGGAACAGGACAGGACAGGGCGGGACAGTAAAGAACAGGGAACAGGACAGGACGGGACAGTAAAGAACAGGGAACAAGACAGGACGGGACAGGACAGTAAAGAACAGGGAACAGGACAGTAAAGGACAGGACAGTAAAGAACAGGGAACAGGACAGGACGGGACAGGACGGGACAGTAAAGAACAGGGAACAGGACAGGACAGGACGGGACAGTAAAGAATAGGGAACAGGACAGTAAAGGACAGGACAGTAAAGAACAGGGAACAGGACAGGACGGGACAGGACGGGACAGTAAAGAACAGGGAACAGGACAGTAAAGGACAGGACAGTAAAGAACAGGGAACAGGACAGGACAGGACAGCAAAGGACAGGACAGTAAAGAACAGGGAACAGGACAGGACAGGACGGGACAGTAAAGGACAGGGAACAGGACAGTAAGGGACAGGACAGTAAAGAACAGGGAACAGGACAGGACGGGACAGGACGGGACAGTAAAGAACAGGGAACAGGACAGGACAGGACAGTAAAGAACAGGGAACAGGACAGGACAGGACAGTAAAGAACAGGGAACAGGACAGGACAGTAAAGAACAGGGAACAGGACAGGACGGGACAGTAAAGAACAGGGAACAGGGCAGTAAAGGACAGGACAGTAAAGAACAGGGAACAGGGCAGGACGGGACGGGACAGTAAAGAACAGGGAACAGGACAGGACAGGACAAGACAGTAAAGAACAGGGAACAGGACAGGACAGGACGGGACAGTAAAGAACAGGGAACAGGACAGTAAAGGACAGGACAGTAAAGAACAGGGAACAGGGCAGGACGGGACAGGACGGGACGGGACAGTAAAGAACAGGGAACAGGACAGGACAGTAAAGGACAGGACAGTAAAGAACAGGGAACAGGACAGTAAAGGACAGGACAGTAAAGAACAGGGAACAGGGCAGGACGGGACGGGACAGTAAAGAACAGGGAACAGGGCAGGACGGGACGGGACAGTAAAGAACAGGGAACAGGACAGGACAGTAAAGGACAGGACAGTAAAGAACAGGGAACAGGACAGGATGGGACAGTAAAGAACAGGGGACGGGACAGGATGGGACAGTAAAGGACAGGGAACAGGACAGTAAAGGACAGGACAGTAAAGAACAGGGAACAGGACAGGACAGTAAATAACAGGGAACAGGACAGTAAAGGACAGGACAGTAAAGAACAGGGAACAGGACAGGACGGGACAGTAAAGGACAGGGAACAGGACAGTAAAGGACAGGACAGTAAAGAACAGGGAACAGGACAGGACGGGACAGTAAAGAACAGGGAACAGGACAGGACAGTAAAGGACAGGACAGTAAAGAACAGGGAACAGGACAGGATGGGACAGTAAAGGACAGGGAACAGGACAGTAAAGGACAGGACAGTAAAGAACAGGGAACAGGACGGGACAGTAAAGAACAGGGAACAGGACAGGACGGGACAGTAAAGGACAGGGAACAGGACAGTAAAGGACAGGACAGTAAAGAACAGGGAACAGGACGGGACAGTAAAGAACAGGGAACAGGACAGGACGGGACAGTAAAGAACAGGGAACAGGACAGGACGGGACAGTAAAGGACAGGGAACAGGACAGTAAAGGACAGGACAGTAAAGAACAGGGAACAGGACGGGACAGTAAAGAACAGGGAACAGGACAGGATGGGACAGTAAAGGACAGGGAACAGGACAGTAAAGAACAGGGAACAGGACGGGACAGTAAAGAACAGGGAACTGGACAGGACAGGACAGGACAGGACAGTAAAGGACAGGACATACCCCAGAGCTCTTGGTGTTTGCATAGACCACGTCCATGGCCTTGGAGCTGGCGTTGACGGCGTGGGCCAGCTCCTGCTCCATGCTGTGGTGGGACTGGGCTATCTCACGGATACTAACAGAAAAAAACACACAAAATATCACAATAAATTATTAGCTACTAGCAAACAACTGGGCGATTACATGTTCCAGCAATATCACTACTTTTTACAATAACAGGTACTGTAACAAATTACTATTTCAATCTCAGTAATCTTTTTACAAAATGTTTTACTGTTATCACCCTCTAAATATCAGGTGAGTATATCCACCCCATTACCAAACTCATTTTCATCATAATTAGAGTTAGCCCAGATGACAAATGGTAGAAAAGTTACTTTCTCTGGGTGGAATTAATGCTGGTGCTGATTTATCCTGATTTTCAAGGCGAGGTCATATGAAATCACCAATTCTGGGAGTGTAATGTAATGAGTCATGTAACAAAGGGAGTGTTAAGTAATGATATTACTTTTGAAATGAGTAACGCATAATGTATTACTTTTTTGAGTGACCAGTCCAACACAGTTAACACAAAATCTACAGAATTCATTGTTAGATAGTAAGAAGACTTTCCTGATCAATAATCCATCTCTCTTCACTTTCACTATCAGTCACAGCTCCCCTCCACATTCACCTAAACATTAATCTAGTGGGAGTTAGTCTTGGGTTAGGTATAACTATCAATATAATTATATAATTAATACAATTATCAATCAGTATTATCGTCAATGAGCCTGTATGGCAGTGAAATATGTGTTTGTGTACTTCCTGATCTCTAATAGATCTCTTCAGTAACCTGCTAACCTAACCCTTTCCTGATCTATTACTAATAATGATCCATGATGAGGTATCCATAACACAATAGTAATATTAATACCGTAATAATACATACTAAACATTATTTTTTGTTTTACCTGTGGATGAGGGTTCCTGCTGCCTGGCCGAACTGGCTGACGAGTGAAGCCTCTTCCTCAGAAACAATCTCCGGCTGGGAGGAGAGGGGGGGCTGAGGCGGCTGAGGGGGCTGAGGGGGCGGGGCCCGGGGGAACTCACACTTCTGCTTGTCCTCCCATGACTTCAGAGTACTCTCAAAGGCCTGGAGAAACATAACGACTCTCAAAGTCAAAAAAATACATAAAAAGAACTAACTAACCTAACTAGCTTGTTCCTCCTACAACTAATACACATAACATAACCTAATACATAACATAACCAGCCACAAAATAAAGGAAAGAACTAGTGAACAAAACAAAAAGCCCAACGTAACCCTGACGTTTCAGAACATTAACTTTAGCTGATGGTCAACATGGCTGCTGTCTACCAGAACCAGAACCCAGACCCTCACCCGGTCCCTGGTGAGGGTCTGGGTTCGGTTCTTGTGGATGATCTTGATGTAGCCTGGCGGCTGGATCCACGCCTCCCCGTCGACCTGCACCGGGACCCCCTCATCACCCAGGATGGTGATCTTCACTGTCCGACACTGAGGCAGGGAGGAAGACGGAGTTAGACAGGTAGACATGTAGACAGACAGGTAGATGGGCAGTCGGTCAGACAGACAGGCAGACCTGTGCGATGCGGTGGTGTTGCAGGTTGATGACTCTGGACACGGCCATCTGCATGCTGCCGAACACCGCCACCACCTCCAGGATTTTATCATCGAACGACGGAGCGGTGAAGGTCTGGAGAGAGACCGATGCAGCGTCAGATCATTCTCCACCCAACAAACTCAAATCTAGAGGATCCAGTTTGTAAACCAGTTTAAGACTTTTTAAGACCTGGAATTGAATTTATGACCAATTTAAAAACCCAAATGAACAAACAGAGCTGGTAGAGCAGCTTGTTTCTGACTGAACAGCTGATGGAAGTTGTGAAAAAGAAAGAAAAAGAAAAAGGACAGCAGGACATTAATAGTTGAGGGACATGAAGTCCAAGTCAGCAGACAGGAGGCAGATTGTTCTACTGATCTGATTCATCTAAGAGTGGACAAAAAAACCTGTCAAGACCTCTAATAACTGATTTAAGACATTTGAATGTCTTAGATTAGATTATTTTTGATTTAAGACCTGCAGATACTCATGTAGTCAACCAAGGACCTGACTTCCCTGCCATCCTTTAAAAAGTTCCATCATGTGGTTTGATGTTGGGTTATTCTAACTATCAGCAAGATAACTGAAATACGCTTGAACCGTCTTAATGGATTTGTTTTAGGTTTTCACATTCAGGAAGAAAACTGCTCATATCCCTGTCAGACGGTGATGAGGTCATGATGAGGTCATGGTTATGTAATGACAACAATAACTCAGATCAACAATAACTCAAATCAGTGTTTCCTGTACAGTGTTTTGAAGCTGTGGGGCTTCTGGGTAATTTTGGTTCTGAGACCAAGGTTCGGTCCTGTGCCCATGAGTGATTGATTAATTGATTGATTCCAGGATCAGTTCCAGTAGGTATGTGGACAACTGGACTGTTATTTATGGAGCTAAGAGGAGAGGAAGAGGAAACACTGGATAGACAGACAGGCAGATAGACAGTTAGATGGGGTGATTCTTCATGCTTACATCACCTGACACAGCTCAGACAGATAGACAGACAGACAGGTATACAGACAGACAGGTAGAGGTTTCCTGTAGTTTGACATGTTTAGTTCAGCCCCAGATAGACAGTCAGATAGACGGACAGGAGCATATTTACACATCCACAGGATGTGATATAAGTTCAGCAAGCTAAAATGACAGACGGGTAGACAGACAGACAGATGAGTAGATAGACAGACAGACTCTTACATCGTCCTCCTTGGTTCCTCCCCAGAAGTTGGTTCCTCCGGCATAGCTGGGGATGTTTAACACAGCGATACCCTGGAGACTGGGGAGGGGGATGGGACGACCATCACACTGCGCGCACACACACACACACACACACACACACACACACACACACACACACACAGCTGAGTGCTAACTCCTGAAAGTACCCCCTGACCTAGGTTCTTGTGTGTTCTTAGCTTTCCTTGTATCTACTTTGTAGTTTTGTATGTTCTTAGTAGCCGCCTGCTGCTAGTATGTTGGTAACTTGTCTTGTCTGTTGGTAACTTGTCTTGTCTGTTGGTAACTTGTCTTGTTTGTTGGTAACATGTCTTGTATGTTGGTAACATGTCTTGTATGTTGGTAACTTGTCTTGTTTGGTGGTAACTTGTCTTGTCTGTTGGTAACTTGTCTTGTCTGTTGGTAACTTGTCTTGTTTGTTGGTAACTTGTCTTGTCTGTTGGTAACTTGTCTTGTTTGTTGGTAACATGTCTTGTTTGTTGGTAACTTGTCTTGTCTGTTGGTAACATGTCTTGTATGTTGGTAACTTGTCTTGTTTGTTGGTAACTTGTCTTGTTTGTTGGTAACATGTCTTGTATGTTGGTAACATGTCTTGTATGTTGGTAACTTGTCTTGTTTGTTGGTAACTTGTCTTGTTTGTTGGTAACTTGTCTTGTCTGTTGGTAACTTGTCTTGTTTGTTGGTAACTTGTCTTGTTTGTTGGTAACATGTCTTGTATGTTGGTAACTTGTCTTGTATGTTGGTAACTTGTCTTGTCTGTTGGTAACATGTCTTGTATGTTGGTAACTTGTCTTGTCTGTTGGTAACATGTCTTGTATGTTGGTAACTTGTCTTGTCTGTTGGTAACTTGTCTTGTTTGTTGGTAACATGTCTTGTTTGTTGGTAACTTGTCTTGTCTGTTGGTAACTTGTCTTGTCTGTTGGTAACTTGTCTTGTTTGTTGGTAACATGTCTTGTTTGTTGGTAACTTGTCTTGTCTGTTGGTAACTTGTCTTGTCTGTTGGTAACTTGTCTTGTTTGTTGGTAACTTGTCTTGTCTGTTGGTAACTTGTCTTGTTTGTTGGTAACATGTCTTGTTTGTTGGTAACATGTCTTGTTTGTTGGTAAATTGTCTTGTATGTTGGTAACTTGTCTTGTCTGTTGGTAACTTGTCTTGTCTGTTGGTAACATGTCTTGTATGTTGGTAACTTGTCTTGTTTGTTGGTAACATGTCTTGTTTGTTGGTAACTTGTCTTGTTTGTTGGTACCTTGTCTTGTTTGTTGGTAACATGTCTTGTTTGTTGGTAACTTGTCTTGTTTGTTCTTAGCAGTTCTTGTATGTTCTTAGTGGTCTACTATCTTACCTCCAGCAGAACTCTCTGTTCCAGGTTCTTGTAGGTTCTATGCAGCAGCTCCTTGGTTCCCAGAACCCCATACCACATCATGTTCTTAGTACGACTCCTGGACACACACACACACACACACACACACACACACACACACACACACACACCTATTAACAAGCACAGTATGCTACATCTCAACATAGCCTGTCTCTATGGTATGAAGACATGGTTGGTGTCTCTGAGGTATGAAGACATGGTTGGTGTCTCTGAGGTATGAAGACATGGTTGGTGTCTCTAAGGCATGAAGACATGGTTGGTGTCTCTGAGGTATGAAGACATGGTTGGTGTCTCTAAGGCATGAAGACATGGTTGGTGTCTCTGAGGTATGAAGACATGGTTGGTGTCTCTTAGGTATGAAGACATGGTTGGTGTCTCTGAGGCATGAAGACATGGTTGGTGTCTCTGAGGTATGAAGACATGGTTGGTGTCTCTGAGGTATGAAGACATGGTTGGTGTCTCTAAGGCATGAAGACATGGTTGGTGTCTCTAAGGCATGAAGACATGGTTGGTGTCTCTGAGGTATGAAGACATGGTTGGTGTCTCTGAGGTATGAAGACATGGTTGGTGTCTCTAAGGCATGAAGACATGGTTGGTGTCTCTAAGGCATGAAGACATGGTTGGTGTCTCTGAGGTATGAAGACATGGTTGGTGTCTCTAAGGCATGAAGACATGGTTGGTGTCTCTAAGGCATGAAGACATGGTTGGTGTCTCTAAGGAATGAAGACATGGTTGGTGTCTCTGAGGTATGAAGACATGGTTGGTGTCTCTGAGGTATGAAGACATGGTTTGTGTCTCTAAGGCATGAAGACATGGTTGGTGTCTCTGAGGTATGAAGACATGGTTGGTGTCTCTGAGGTATGAAGACATGGTTGGTGTCTCTAAGGCATGAAGACATGGTTGGTGTCTCTGAGGTATGAAGACATGGTTGGTGTCTCTAAGGCATGAAGACATGGTTGGTGTCTCTGAGGTATGAAGACATGGTTTGTGTCTCTAAGGCATGAAGACATGGTTGGTGTCTCTGAGGTATGAAGACATGGTTGGTGTCTCTGAGGTATGAAGACATGGTTTGTGTCTCTAAGGCATGAAGACATGGTTGGTGTCTCTGAGGTATGAAGACATGGTTTGTGTCTCTAAGGCATGAAGACATGGTTGGTGTCTCTGAGGTATGAAGACATGGTTTGTGTCTCTAAGGCATGAAGACATGGTTGGTGTCTCTGAGGTATGAAGACATGGTTGGTGTCTCTGTTGGATGTTATACCTGCATTTCTCAGGGTGTTCGTCTCTCTTGTTGTTGAAGTCCAGGGAGATTTTGGCATCCAGGCCGATGCCGAAGTAGTTGTTCATCACACACTTCTCAGTGTAGCAGTCCCTGCCAGAGGACACACAGTCAGTTGGATACATATATATATATATATATGTATATTGTACATTTTTATTTCCTTTCAGGTTATACTGTACTGTAGATCATCATAACATCGTAACACAGCAGGATACAAGGAACAACGGTATCATGAAAAACAGAGTCGAAAGTAGAAAACATTTCTCATCTACATTGTTTCAGAAAGCTGACCTCTTTTATGGACCAGAAAAGCAACTGACCCCAACCTTAATGACTTGAAAAGAAGCAGAGGAGGAAGGGGGGATGCCAAATGTCCTGCCATGATCACCAGGATAAATCAAACACAACCGTTACCGCTACCCGTAATATGAACTCTTTAAACCATTATAGTAGTTTCATTAACACACAGATTAAGTTACTGTTTTCACAAGATTGAGACAGACAGACAGACAGACAGACAAGGACATAACTAAAAAGAAGAAGAAGATGGGCGAGGAAGATGAGGGAGAAGTATTCAGTCAGTCTTACATGTTGTCCGGGTCACAACTGAAGGGGTCAGCATTGACCAACAGTCGACTGATCACAGAACTGCTGGACAGAGAGCCAGAGATACCAGCTCTGAGACCTACACACACACAGACACACACAGACAGACAGACAGACAGACAGACAGACACACAGACAGACAGACAGACACAGACACACACACACACACACACACACAGACAGACAGACACAGTGAGAGTATTAAAATTGTAAGCACTGTATTATGTTTCCTTCTAATGTTTGATCTCAGAACAACCACAGAGCTCTTACTGGGATAAAGGATCTTGGTGTTAAGCATGGGCATGTTCTCCCTACATCCTGTCTGGACAGGAAGTGAAGTGGAGCTGCCCAGCGACAGGCTGCCCTTACTGATGAGCTTCTCACAGGGCGTCTTACTGGCTGGAGAGACAGAAAGGCATAGAGAGAGAGAAGTTAAATGCCTTGCTCAAGGGCACCTCGCTGGCAGAACTGAACTATGTGTGCATTATGGTGTTCAAACTGCCACCTCCTTTTTTACATTAAAGTCAATGGGGAGCAGCAGCAGTAGTAGTAGTAGTAGCAGCAGCAGTAGTAGTTGTATTAGCAGTAGTAGTATTAGTACTAGCAGTCAGTCTGACTAGTAATACTACTAGCAGTAGTATTACTGACCCCTGCGTGCGCTGCGGTTCCTGGCGCTGTAGGACGACTGGACCGACACTTTATCCTCATCTTCCTCGTCCTCCTCTTCCTCCTCTACTACCTCCTCCTCCTCCTCCACCTCTGCTCCTCCCAGAGCAAACACCTCCTGCGTCTGAGCGTTCTGCTCATCCACAGCTGAGAGACAGACAGGAAGACAGACAGGTAGGTAGACAAACAGACAGAAGTCAGTGGCAAAGCCCTTTGAACAATCAAGTTCAAGTCTGTACAAATAGTAACTATAAAGATATATCTGTGTATTGTAGGCATGTCAGTGGAAAAGATATTGTGTTTGCAGATGATAAGTGGGAGCATGTACATGGAGAAAAGAACGGGGCCTAAAATGGAACCCTGAGGAACGCCACAGGTAATGAGGTATGAGTCGAACCAATGAAGCGCTGTGTCTTGATGCCAACCTAAGGTCATTGGTTACTTCACTCATTGTTCACTTGAATGAGGGAGGTCTCTGCCTAACCTGTCTTACCTCTCTCAGTGTGCTCTACAACCTGTCTTACCTCTCTCAGTGTGCTCTACAACCTGTCTTACTGTGTTCTATAACCCGTCTTACCTTTCTCGGTGTTCTCTATAACCTGTCTTACTGTGTTCTATAACCTGTCTTACTGTGTTCTATAACCTGTCTTACCTTTCTTGGTGTGCTCTATAACCTGTCTTACAGTGTTGTATAACCTGTCTTACCTTTCTCGGTGTGCTCTATAATCTGTCGGATGGCTTTCTTCAGGCTGTTCGCTCTCAGCATCAGCTGCTCCCGCGGTTTAAAGATGGCTGCCGAGGAGGAGGTGGTGCGGGGGGAGCAGGTAGGCATGGCCTGAGGAGGAGGTGGCAGTACGACTCCCTCCCCCTCCTCCTGCTCCTCGGCGATGGTGGGAGGAGGTGCGGGGGGGAGCACAGTGGAGGCCTGCGCCTCCTCGTTGAGGGTTTTCAGCAGCGAGTCCAGCTTCTCCTTCAGAACGCCACACTGGAGATGGAGACGAAAATCAGATTCAGGCCTCTTATGTTACAGCAATAGTTACCTATTGATTAACTACAATCAGCAATAATTATAGTTTATTATATCATTAATCCTATTCATTATGGATTAATATATAATTAAGGATGGAGAGGACATAAACTGATCACTGGAATAAAATATGAAAAAGCATATGAATCAAAACAAATAAATACCTAACGTTTTTTTTTTAAAGTGCTATAATAGACTGTCCATTGTAAACGATATAGTACAAGATGAATAAGAGCGATACTAAACCTTCTTGGCCATGGCCTCCGACTCCTCTGAGCTCTCGGTGTTTTTCTCGTAGGCCTTCCCAACACGAGCCACAAAGTCCTTCACCGTCTCACACAGAACCCTACACACACACACACACACACACACACACACACACACACACACACACACACACACACACACACACACACACACACACACACACACACACCATTAAGACTGGAACCAAATCACACGTTAGAAATAGGAGCAAACACACACTGCTAGGATTGCAATAGATAGACTGACAGGTAGAGAGGTAGCTGGATGGACAGATAGACAGACAGACAGACAGGTAGCTGGATGGACAGACAGGTAGCTGGATGGACAGGCAGACAAACACACAGGTAGAGCTAGATGGACGGACAGACAGACAGGTAGAGGTAGATAGACAGGCAGACAGACAGGTAGAGGTAGATGGACAGGCAGACAGACAGACAGGCGTACTTGGCGGAGGAGATGACTACAGAGTGCTGGTCTGAGGTCAGGATCTTGGAGAGGTGAACTGCGACTGAGTCCTCATAGGTCAGAATCTGCTGAACCTGGACCAGAGACATACAGAGAGGTTTGGTCAATACACGCTCCACTGTCGGCCATGTTGGCTCCATAGTGCTGCTCCATGGCTGTTGCTATAATAACTGGTGATTCTAGAGAAGATCATAGTCCCACCTGGACTAACTCTGTCTATATATGACTCTGGTCTAACCTGGACTAACTCTGTCTATATATGACTCTGGTCTAACCTGGACTAACTCTGTCTATATATGACTCTGGTCTAACCTGGACTAACTCTGTCTATATATGACTAGCTGGTTGCAGACTGACAGCAGGTTGACTAAATGAGGCGGTTGTGATGACCTTCACGCCTCAGAGGTCAGACTGGTGACTTCCTCATGTCTGACCTTTTTCACATTGCTACAAAACACTTTAATTCAGCTGCTGAAAACAGGCAGTGATGTCATTTCCTGTTACCTCTGAGTCCTCGCTGCAGTCTTCGTTCGCGGTGGAGGCCGAGTGTTGCCGTGGAAACTTGGTCTCGTAGACCATAATACTCCATCTACAGCAGGAAGAGACAAAAGTTACTACAGGGCAAATCTGTGGTACCTGTCTAACAGCTTGGTGCCTGTCTAACATCTTGGTACCTGTCTAACATCTCGGTGCCTGTCTAACAGCTTGGTACCAGCTTGGTGCCTGTCTAACATCTTGGTACCTGTCTAACATCTTGGTGCCTGTCTAACAGCTTGGTGCCTGTCTAACAGCTTGGTACCTGTCTAACATCTTGGTGCTGGCTCTCTCCAGTTTCTCCAGTATCTGTGGTAGCTGGGCGTCGTCGTCGCAGGCCGAGCCCCAGCCCAGGACCCGGGCCAGGTCGTTCCCGGTGCCGAGCGGCAGCACGCCCAGCTGGCACTACGACAAACAGATATTAACAATAATAATTCATAATAATACAAGAATATTACAGAACAAGAAGAAGACTGCATTATTTTTACTAAAATATTAAAGAAGTGATGCTTTTTATGTTCCCGGTTTGTTTGAATCAACAGAAGAAGAACTGGGTAGTTAGCATGAGCAGCGATAGCCACCGTGGCTGAACAGACAAAGAAAACAGCGCCACCTGCAGGAACTCAAACTCCATCAACAGAAAACCCAAGGAGAAAGACGTCACAGTACTGGACACACTGTTTGATTGACAGGTGAGGAACACCACAGTGAGGCTGAGAGACAAAGATGGAGACTGGATAACCAAAGATCTCACAGATTACCACCACGACTTTATGTTGCTAGCCTAACCCTTTAAAAAGAATCCATCTTTCAAATCACCTCATTTCCAATTAAGTTAAGGTAAAAAAAAAAAAAAAAAAATAGTTATGTGATGCAGTGCCCTCCCAATGCAGTAGGGGGCAGTGTTGACCCAGCAGGGTCAGGGAGGAGGAGCAGAGCAGAGCTTCTCTAACGTTAGCATCACAGACCCACCCTGTTTCTGTCCCCCGCAAGAACCCCTGGAACGCCCTCAAGAACCAGTGGAACCACCTCACTGACCCCTGGAACCTCCTCAAGAACCCCTGGAACCTTCTCAAGGTCTCCTGGAACCTAGTATGTGTGTGTATGTGTGTGTGTGTACCTGCTTGTGTAGTGTGAGTGTGTCGATCTCAGACAGAACCCAGCCGACGCTGCCGTCTCCTCCACACACCAGGATCCTGAACGTATCAAACTTCTGGAACAACCGCAGACTGGGCGAGAGACAAAGAGATACATGGAGGGAGGGAGAGAGAGAGAGGGTTAAGGTGTCTCCATCATTATCAGCCCCCCAGGTTCATTAAGACAAACATTTAAAGTCAAGATTTCACTGTAACCCTCCAGTCGTCTTCGTCTGAACCAGGAAGTGATGCTGCAGCAGAGCAGAGCGTCCCATCCCCACTACCTGAGACAGTAGATTCACCCTATTGGTCCAGATTAGATCCTGGTGTCGGTTCGGTCACTGGTGGGAAATCTTCTCTACAGAGGAAGTGACCAATCAAAACTTAAAGGGCAACTCAAACAACACCAACTCTGGATACTAAAAGGTCTCTCTTCTTATGTTAACTAATGCTAACTAATCTTACTGTATGCTAACATGTTACCAGGACAGAGAAATCTACCTACCTAATCTATCTTTTTTTGGGTTTAAAAAAAAATAAAAATAAAATAAGAAGTACAGTATGTTTTATCTCTGGTTGGTAGAAGATACTGGCTCGTTGGTTCTTGGCAGGGCTCAGACGTTGCTTCTTCTACAAAGCACGTGGAAATGATAATAGCGCTGGCGTACGCCCCCTAGCGACCAGGCTGTCTCATTGCAACGAAATTCAAAGATGACACATCGTCAAAATACATTATGAAGGTCGAATGCCCTCAACATCTGATGTTTCTGGTTTGGCGGCTGCTAAAAAATTCTCTATGCAGGAAAAACCCTGAAACCCAAAAGCGATGCTCCATCCAGAGAAAGCTGCTGAACCTCTTCACCTCCTCCACCCACCACACACTGAGAAGAACATTTAGTTTACGGACATCAACACACAGGATTTCTGGGTAATGAAGTCCTCAACATTCGAACAGTAACACACACACACACTCCCTCACCCTAGGTGCGGGCCTCCGTTCATCAGGTCGAACACCTGGGCGGGGTTCAGCAGCTGCTTGAAGCGTCTCAGGAACTTGACGCCCTGGTTGTCTCCACTTTTAGAGTTAACAAACACCAGGAGGGGACTGGTGCAGGACGGAGGACACGACGCCTTCCAGAAACCTGGAAGCAATACGGATTATTATCGATGACCTAACATACATGGACAGGCTGGTAGCAGGCCTGAGTGTCGACAGTGTGATCTTGGTTTCAGAGGTTTGGTGTTGAGTCGATCCTCACCGTCTGAGTCGATGCTGTTGAGCGCGGTGGGAGGGATGACCGACACCTTGCACTGACCCAGAGGACACTTGGAGGACAGCAGCTCCTTGCAGCCTGAGTGAACCTGGAGGACAGCAGGACACACAGCTGGACAAACAGCAGGCCAGGCCTTTCCCTTCCCACCAACCAAGCTGCTCTAGTTTTCCATTTCTAAGTATTTGGCAAGAATATAAAGCATGTACCTTTTACCTTGATTTGGCTGGTTACTATGGTTACTACATCCAAATAGGAAGGAAACCGGTTTTAATGGAGATTCATTTCAAAATCTGAAACTAACCAACTAACTGACTCACTAACTAACTAAGTAACCAACTAACTGACTCACTAACTAACTGACTCACTAACTAACTAGCTAACTGACTAACTAGCCAACTAACTAACTCAGTAACCAACTAACCAACCAACTAACTGACTCACTAACTTGATAACTAACTAACCAACTAACTAACTAACCAAACAACTATTTGACTCACTAACTAACCAACTGACTGACTCACTAACCAACTATCTGACTCACTAACTAACCAACTGACTAACTAACTAACCAACTGACTCACTAACTAACTGACTAACTAGCCAACTAACTCAGTAACCAACTAACTAACCAACTAACTATCTGACTCACTAACTAACTAACCAACCGACTCACTAACTAACCAACTAACTGACTCACTAACCAACCAACCAACTCACTAACTATCTAAGCAACCAACTAACTGACTCACTAACTAACTAAGCAACCAACTGACTCACTAACTAACTAAGCAACCAACTAACTCACTAACTAGCTAACTCAGTAACTAACTGACCAACCAATTACCTAACTACCTGTCTGTCTAACATCTATTAAACTCACCTACACAACTTGGAAGAGTTTTCATGGAAACACACATACAACGTCTCTCTAACACACACACACACACACACACACACACACACACACACACACACACACCCACCCCCCCCCCCCCCCTCACCATGGCTTTACACCAGAGGCATCTCCAGTCCTGCAGCCGGAGGACGCTGCCACACGTTTTATCACAGACGCTGCATTTAGCAGAGACTGGAAGGTTCCCCTCCAACCACTGATGAGGCATAGATACCTGGGGGGAGGAGGAGAGGAGACGAGGAGAGGAGACGAGGAGAGGAGACGAGGATAGGAGAGGAGACGAGGAGAGGAGACAGTCATTATTACTCCAACAAACTACAAACCCGTAAAAAAGTCACAAAGTCAAACTGACTTTAACCTGCAGCCTGGGTGATCAGGGTGATCAGAGTGAACAGGTTGATCAGGATGAACAGGTTGATCAAGGTGATCAAGTTGATCAGGATGATCAGATGGAACAAAACCAAACTGAATCCAGGTGAGAACGCGCCGAGAGGCACTGAAGGTCTGATCAACCCAAGCAGCTCCAAACCTCCAACTTCCTGTTACACCTTAACGCATCGTTCCTGTCACTTTAGTCTCAAAGTAAATTCAATTCTTGACCCTGCAAAAGGTCCTGTCAAGTCTGTATCTAGTTCATAATTATGGATCGTCGAATGGTGGAAAGCAAATCAATCAGTAACATATTGGGGTTCGACCTTGATGGGTATCGATTCTGATATTTTAAGACTTAAGTCACTGATAGACGATATTTTATGCTGATATTAAATATCTTTAAATTTGACCATTTTCACACCAAGAAATGTCCTTCTCATCAGGGTGAAAAGCTGTAACATCTAGACCAGGGGTCTCAAAGAGAAAATTGCCGTGCTTAAGGAGTATAACCTCAAGCGGCATTATTCAACTAAACATGCGGAGCAGTATGCAAAGTACCAGGGAGATGAGCGGACACAACGAGCTGCACAGCTAAAGAAAGGGCTGTCAACGCAACAAAATTTCTTCCAGAGAGCAAGAAAGGAGGCCGATGCGGCACTTGAAGCAAGTTATGTCGTGAGTGAGATGATCGCCAAAGCGGGAAAGCCGTTCACTGAAGGTCAGTTTCTGAAAGACTGCATGCTGCAAGTTGCAAATATTGTCTGTCCAGAAAAAAAGAGTCAATTCAGCAACATCAGTCTGTCAGCCAACACAGTGGCAGAGCGGATCACTGAGCTATCAAGTGACATTTATGAACAGTTACGTGACAAAGGCAAAAGTTTCAGTGCATACTCTGTGGCTCTGGATGAGAGCACTGACATTAATGACATGGCTCAGCTTGCCATTTATGTCCACGGTATTAATGACCAGTTCGAAATAACAGAAGAGTTACTAAATGTGAACCCGATGCAAGGCCGTACCACAGCCAAGGATGTATTTCAGCTGCTGTGTGACACAATTGAGCAGGCTGGCCTCTCCTGGAAGTCACTGGTAGGAATAACGACAGACGGCGCACCATCAATGATAGGGAGGAGAAACGGACTGGTAGCGCTTGTTCAAAAAAAATTGGAGGAGGAAGGTGCAGATTCTGCAATTGCTCTGCACTGCATTATCCATCAGCAGGCACTGTGCAGCAGGTGCTTGAAGTTTGACAATGTGATGTCTGTCGTCGTGAAATGCATCAATTTCATCAGATCCAGGGGCTTACAGCACCGCCAGTTCTGTGCCTTTTTGGAGGAAATTGACGCATCATATGGGGATGTGCTGTACTTCACAGAGGTACGGTGGCTCAGCAGGGGAAATGTCCTGAAGAGGTTTTTTGAGCTGAGAACAGAAGTGAAGACGTTCATGGAGGAGGGCAGGCTGGACCTTCCTGAGCTTGATGATCCCAAGTGGCTGATGGACCTAGCTTTTCTAGTTGACATCACAGAGGAGCTGAGCACACTCAACCTGAAGTTGCAGGGCCCAGGCCAGCTTGTCACTGCAGCTTTTGAAAATGTCCAAGCTTTCATGACAAAACTGATGTTATGGAAAGCCCAGCTCTCTGAGAAAAAACTCTTCCATTTCCCAGCGTGCAGGTCTCTTGTGGAGGAGGGCACAGCATTCAGTGGTGAAAAATATGTTGCTGCCATTGAGAAGCTACAGCAGGAATTTGACCAGCGGTTTGCAGACTTCTAGACACACAGTGCCACTTTCCAAATGTTTGCTGACCCCTTCTCCTTTGATGTGCAGAATGCCCCCAGTGTGCTACAAATGGAGCTCATTGACCTGCAGTGCAATTCTCAGCACAAAGCCAAGTTCAGAGAGGCAAATGGAAAAGCAGACATGCTTGGACAATTTCTGAGAGAATTACCCCCATCCTTCCCAGAGCTTTCCAGGATATTCAAGAGGACCATGTGCCTTTTTGGAAGCACATATCTCTGTGAAAAACTATTCTCCACCATGAACTTTAATAAATCAAAGAATAGGTCCAGACTTAGTGATGTCCATCTTCAAGCCATACTGAGGGTTTCAACTGCCACCTCCCTCAGAGCAAATGTGGCCCAGCTGTCTGAAAAGAAGCGCTCTCAGGTGTCTGGCAGCAAGCATTAGGCAAGAAAAGCCAAAAATGACTGTAAAATAGTTCATGTTGAGAAGTACAGTTGTTCGAACAGTTGAACGTTTTTTTTCTTTTTTTTTTGTGGAATACTTGAAGTGGCCCCCTTGTGACAAGACTGGATGCTCAGCGGCCCTCAGGTAATTTGAGTTTGAGACCCCTGATCTAGACCATCAGTAGAACTAAAAACCAGACTGATGAAACTGTTTCAGGGTCAGCAGGAACCTCCTGGTATTTAATAAAAGGACAGTATCGCCCCAGTTATCAGTCAGGATACTGGTGGAGGTGAGGGGTTTACTCAACCAGCCATACTGGTCATGATGTCACCATCCTCTCCTGGTTGCTCCGCCTCCTAGAGTCCTACTCACCCCGTCCTCGTTCTCGATGATGTCCTTCCCTATGGAGGCCAGCGTGGTCCATTTACAGTTGTTGGTGGCCCGGACCGCACAGCGCTTATGGGCCTTGAACTTACACACTGTGACACACAGGAAACAGCAGACAGACAGGAAACACAGCACACAGACAGGAAACAGCAGACAGACAGGAAACACAACAGACAGACAGGAAACAGCAGACAGACAGGAAACACAGCAGACAGACAGGAAACAGCAGACAGACAGGAAACATGTGAGGAGTCTGGTTGTGACAGCACCACCATGTGAAACCTGACACTACTCAGCTCAACATTAAACCAGAGGATGACTTTTTAAAGGACAGTAGTAAACTGAGGACCTAAATGAGACATGTCTACACACTACACACAAGATCAACTAAACAAGGTCAAGTAACTTTAAAAAAATATAGCTGCAAGCGGCAGCTATATATTCAAACCCTTTTGTTACTGCAAACTGCATGCAGAGTGACAGAAGATGATAAATTCCACAAACAAATATATGCAGTTAACTGTATGTTTAAGTAAGCAAGGCCACTAGAAAGCCACTAAGTTTTGTGATAATTGGACAAACTCATTGATTTATGGCACAAGTTGGGCCAGGCCCACGCCCTTGATCGACAACGCCGTCACCCCCTATTGGTCAATTTCAAAAACATTTTGTGGACATGTTTCAACAGCTTAATTAAAAATGTCCACCAAGTTTGGTGATGTTTGGACAAACTGTCATTGATTTAAGGCCAAATTTGCACCAGGCCCATGCACATGTTTGGAACTGGTGGCGCCCCCTATTGAGCGATTTCAAAATAATTTTACACACGTGGTTCAACATTGTTATCAAACATATCCTGCGAGTTTTGTAATGATTGAACAAACAATTTCTGATTTATAGTCTGATATGTGTTATGCCACGCCCATTTTTTGCATTTGTAGCGGCCCCTAGTGGTCAATTTGAATGAAACTTTCAGGGTATGGTTCAGGTACTTATGTGGACATATCCTGCATCCTGTTGACTTTGGTCTATTTATGTGCTGAGCCACGCCCTTTTTGAAGTTCATTGGTCAATATCTTGAAAACTAAATAAGATATCAGCAAGCTTTATATAACCTTTGCTAAGCTTGGTCCAATAATGATCCACGGAAAATTTGGTAGCAATTGGACCTACGGTTTAGGAGAGGTCAAAAATGTTTTTCAAAAAATTCAAAATGGCGGAAAATCTAGTCAAGCGGACTTTAGTGGTTCTTGAGGCTTTTTTTATAGAGCACATTGAGCTGGACTTGTGTGTCAAATTTCAAGTCAATCGGAGTTACGTGTGAGGGGCGTGGCCTTTCCAAAATGAGCCTTAATTACGCCACCATCTGGCCAATTGGGCTCATGTTTATTGGGAAGCATTTGCACATCATTTCAAGTTATTGGGCCAAGTTTCATGGTTTTAGCTCATTCCAGCTCACAGCAATTTGAGCCGAAGCATAAGAAAAAAAAACCCCGGGCAGGATTACAAAAGGGTTAAACCCCTTCGGGGTTTGAACCTTAACAGGGTGGAGTCATGCAGCGTTGACAAGGTGTGTGTGTGTGTGTGTGTGTGTGTGTGTGTGTGTGTGTACCTTCACAGGACAGGCCGTGGGAGGTGACTCCGGACAGAGCCTCTCTACAGACGTTGCAGTAGGTCGGTCTGGCGTGGGAACAGGCATACCAGTTATGCATCCCACTGAAATGGTCCATGCTGTACTGGGTGGACTGGAGAGACAGAGAGACAGGTAACTAGGTAACCAACTAACTAGCTCACTAACTAGATAACTATCTAACTAAGTAACTAGATAACTAACTAACTAAACACTGAAATGGTCCATGGTGTAATGGGTGGACTGGAGAGACAAGTAACTAACTAACTAGCTCACCTACTAGATAACTATCTAAGTAACTAGATAACCAACTAACTAGCTCACTAATTAGATAACTAACTAGATAGCTAACTAGGTAACTTTCTAACTAAGTAACTAGATAACTATCTAACTAGCTCACTAACTAGATACATAACTAACTAGATAACCAACTAACTCGCTCACTAACTAGATAACGATCTAACTAAATAACTATCTAACTAACTAGATAACCAACTAACTTGCTTACTAACTAGCTAACTAGCTAGCTAACTAACTAGATAACTATCAGACATACCTCGTAGTGCTGTCTGTTCTGGATGCTGCGCAGCGCTGCTATCCACTCCTCCATCTCTTTCCTGTTGTCTGCACACAGAATTAAACGCCTGCAGGGAGTGATGACCTGCAGAGAGACAGACAGGTGGAGACAGACAGGTAGAGACAGACAGGGAGGGGTAGACAGAGAGACAGACAGGGAGGGACAGACAGATAGAAACAGACAGGTAGAGACAGACAGGTAGAGACAGACAGGCAGACAGGGAGGGACAGACAGATAGAAACAGACAGGGAGGGATAGACAGGTAGAGACAGACAGGTAGAGACAGACAAGGAGGGATAGGCAGATGGAGAGACAGACAGGGGCATTAGGTGATATCCAGCTACAGTGTGGGTGGCTGACTGGAAGGTTAAAATCTGAGAAGTTGTACTGGTCAGCTCCCAGTGGAACCAGTAGAGACTAGTTGTACTGGTCAGCTCCCAGTGGAACCAGTAGAGACTGTGGTTGTACTGGTCAGCTCCCAGTGGAACCAGTAGAGACTAGTTGTACTGGTCAGCTCCCAGTGGAACCAGTAGAGACTGTGGTTGTACTGGTCAGCTCCCAGTGGGACCAGTAGAGACTGTGGTTGTACTGGTCAGCTCCCAGTGGAACCAGTAGAGACTAGTTGTACTGGTCAGCTCCCAGTGGAACCAGTAGAGACTGTGGTTGTACTGGTCAGCTCCCAGTGGGACCAGTAGAGACTGTGGTTGTACTGGTCAGCTCCCAGTGGAACCAGTAGAGACTTTGGTGGTACTGGTCAGGGATGCTCATGTTAAGATAATGGAGAGGGTGAATTCCTCATCTTCATGTGACTTGGTCTTATTCAGTTCAAGGTTGTCCAGAGGATACACTAGCTGGATATATGGTGATCTTCATCCAGAATGTACAAACACGTTTTGGGCTTGTCCCAAGCTTAAAGGCTTTTGGCTTGGTGTGTTTGGTGCTTGGTGTGTTTGGTGCTCTTTCCAAAGTTCTCAATATTAGACCAACCATGCCCTCTACCAGCTGAACCTCTTCCCTGTGTCTCTAGAGACACTGACATTATAGCATTTACTAAGATTCTGGCACGGCGGAAAATACTCCCAGCCTGGATTTCAACAACCTGTCTGTGCTACCACCTGAATGAAACACATTTTTTGCCTTTTATCTGTACATTTTCTTTGTTTGTCTAGCCTTTTTTTAATATATATTTTTGCTATGTTTTTCTGCTGACTGGTCTGATATCAGATTCTACCCCCCTGGTTCTCTGTTTAACTACTTTTATTTTCTTCTTTTTGGAATATAAGTATGTACCATACATTAAACCAAATGTAAAGACTTACTGGGGTGGGTGTTTATTATTACTTTGTTGTTTGTGAAAAAAGAAAAATGGGAATGTTGAATATCTGTTAATGGTATATCATATGTTTCCACCAATAAAAATAAATGGAAAAAAAAGGGAAAAAATAATGTGACAAATAGCAGAATAAAACATCACACAGGAGAGAGAGAGAACAGACGTCAACTTCCACTTCCTGTCCAGCTGCTCCACAAAGAGCCCTCTGTTCCCACAGACCGAAATAGACACACACACACACACACCAGTAAAAGTGACTAACCTGTTAGAAACAGACTCATAGTGAAATTAGAATTTTCACAATTTTTACTTCCTTTTATGAATTAGATGATTAGAATAGTCTATAGAGTGATGTAATCAGAGTATATAATCTATAGAGGAGTGATGTAATCAGAGTATATAGTCTATAGAGTGATGTAATCAGTGTATATAGTCTATAGAGGAGTGATGTAATCAGAGTATATAGTCTATAGAGTGATGTAATCAGAGTATATAGTCTATAGAGGAGTGATGTAATCAGAGTATATAGTCTATAGAGTGATGCAATCAGAGTATATAGTCTATAGAGGAGTGATGTAATCAGAGTATATAGTCTATAGAGTGATGTAATCAGTGTATATAGTCTATAGAGGAGTGATGTAATCAGAGTATATAGTCTATAGAGTGATGTAATCAGTGTATATAGTCTATAGAGGAGTGATGTAATCAGAGTATATAGTCTATAGAGTGATGTAATCAGAGTATATAGTCTATAGAGGAGTGATGTAATCAGAGTATATAGTCTATAGAGGAGTGATGTAATCAGATTATATAGTCTATAGAGTGATGTAATCAGAGTATATAGTCTATAGAGGAGTGATGTAATCAGAGTATATAGTCTATAGAGGAGTGATGTAATCAGAGTATATAGTCTATAGAGGAGTGATGTAATCACATTATATAGTCTATAGAGTGATGTAATCAGAGTATATAGTCTATAGAGGAGTGATGTAATCAGAGTATCTAGTCTATAGAGGAGCGATGTAATCAGAGTATCTAGTCTATAGAGTGATGTAATCAGAGTATATAATCTATAGAGGAGCGATGTAATCAGAGTATATAGTCTATAGAGGAGTGATGTAATCAGAGTATATAGTCTATAGAGTGATGTAATCAGAGTATATAGTCTATAGAGGAGTGATGTAATCAGAGTATATAGTCTATAGAGTGATGTAATCAGAGTATATAGTCTATAGAGGAGCGATGTAATCAGAGTATATAGTCTATAGAGTGATGTAATCAGAGTATCTAGTCTATAGAGTGATGTAATCAGAGTATATAGTCTATAGAGTGATGTAATCAGAGTGTCTAGTCTATAGAGTGATGTAATCAGAGTATATAGTCTATAGAGTGATGTAATCAGAGTATATAATCTATAGAGTGATGTAATCAGAGTATATAATCTATAGAGGAGTGATGTAATCAGAGTATATAATCTATAGAGTGATGCAATCAGAGTATATAGTCTATAGAGGAGTGATGTAATCAGAGTATATAGTCTATAGAGTGATGTAATCAGAGTATCTAGTCTATAGAGTTTTTTTGACTAGGAGCTGTTCAGCCAAAGTCTTCTACTGGTTCCACTGGGAACTGATAGACAGCCGGATAGACAGACAGGAAGCAGGTTTTCCAACTTCCTGTTTGTCTGTTCCTCACTCGAAGGTCCCATCCGTCAGTCCAGGACGGAGGTGAAGACCAGATGATCACCAGGTCAGAGCCAACAGTGATGTGGTCGCTCATCAGCAGTCAACAGCCAATCAGATTTCTGCTTCTTTGTTTCCCTACTGATATGATTTAGTGTCATGATCAATATTTCTGCCTGTCAAGTATTAAAGGATTGATTCCAGCCAATCAAAGCTTCCTAGTTCTCTACAACTTCTACCTCTAAAACGATGCTTGGAGAACGTTGATCCGTTGCTGGTTTAGATTAGTTTGTGTTTATTTTCTATTATACCTTATTGGTGCTAGCTAGCTGTGTTAACTATTCTGAACGTTCTGAAAGTCAAAACCAAAGCAGAGAAAAATACATAATTTGTCTGTTCAACACTTTGCAGCTGCAAGATGCAACCAGAGCCTCTAGCCCCGCCCACAATCGGTTAGAATAGAAACCAGTCGATCAAACTGATCAGTGTGAACGCACAGTTAGCATCAATCAAGAGGCTGTTTCAAGAACAAGTGAAAGGCGGCTGTTGACCAGAAATAATATTTAATATCAATATTTAAATTCCACACTGAGATCAAAACATCAATTAACGGATGTAAGAAAAGGTTCAAGTCCTGATTCAAAACCCAGGCCAAAACCTGGTTGAAGTCCTGATTCAAAACCCAGGTCAGGTCCTGGTCCTGAGTTAGGCCTGTAAAGTTCTTTGAGGCTTGTTTGTGATAAAGCTATAGATATAATAAGTTAATAATAAAAAAGAAGTCCTGGTTCAAAACCCCAAACAGCCTCAGCAGGTTCTCAGTCAGTTCCAGCTACAAATAACCTGTATGTGGACATTTCCCAGACCTGATCCCAGACCTGATCCCAGACCAGGTTCTCTGTCAGCAGGTCGTTCGGTCTGTTGTTAGTTGTGTTCGTTATAATATTGGTCTGGTTGTCATTCCTCTCCCCCTCAAGAAGCCCCACCCACATCCTCCTCATGACCCATTTCCTGTCGTCATGCCGACCCCAAGGAGGGGGTGGGGGTGCAACAGAAGACCCACAAATCTTTAGACATACGCAAAGTGCTGTGTGTGTGTGTGTGTGTGTGTGAGAGGACGTCTCTCTCTTGCCCCCTCCACACACACGTATATGACGCACACACACAAACGCAAATGAATGACAGAGCGCTGTACTGAAACAGTTCAGAGACAGACCTAGTGACGTCCACACACACACACACACACACACACACACACACACACAGACTAGAGCGTTCAGAACTCAAACACCCACAGGCCATGACTCCCGGATGACTGACTGACTGACTGACTGACTCTCACACTCACACACACACACACTTTACTGCCTGGTGGTTATTTCTGCCGCAGTACCCTTGAGCAAGATAAGTACCAGCTACAATACCAAATCAATATCCAGATCAAATAGGATCAATACATGAACAGTCAGTCAGGTTGAGAGTAAACTAGTCCTGTTAACGGATTACTAGTCAGAGTGAACTAATCATATTAACACATCATTAGTCATCCACAGTCACACTCTCTAGGCTGGCTGAGTAAAGTCCTAGGGAGCTGGGAGCTGAGCAGTTCAACCACAGTCTCTACTGGTTCCACTGGGAGCTGACCAGTACAAACACAGTCTCTACTGGTTCCACTGGGTGCTGACCAGTACAATCAGTCTTGTACTGGTTCCTTTGAGCAGCTCAGTTTGATCAGCTGGGGGTTCTTGCTCAGGAACACCTCAACACTTGTCCTTGAGGGAGGTAGAATGTATCCAGGTCACTTTCCCCCACCTGGATTTTTCAAGCCAGTCAAACCGGCAACCTTCCTGTTTCTCTAAGACTCTGGACCCTTCCCTTCTTCTTAAGAACATCATCTAATGATCAACAGCTGAAGTTCAGCTAACCGCTAGCTAGCACCCCTGAGCCAGTACCAGTTCGGTGTCTTGCTCAAGGACTCTTCGGCAGGGTGGCTGATATGACTTCAAATCAATATCACGATTATTTCTTTTTTACCTCGATTACGATTAATGAAAAATTATTTATTTTATACAGGGTGTTTTATTTTGAAAATGTACTGGATGCTCTATGTCGTTCCTGTGTTTGAATGTCTGACACATTCGCTTGCGGGTCGCGGAAAAAATAGACCAGATGCCGAAACTATCGCTGCAGAGCGCGAGCTGGCTGCGGAGCGGCTGGTCTGAACGGTCAAAACCGGTCTGAACCCGGCGTTAGTTGGAAGGGGCGGAGGCACATGACTGAACACAACGTCATATATTTTTTTTAAGGGGACAGTTCATGAACGCATGCATTGGGTAAAGTATTAACCGAATTAACCGACATGAGAGGTTCTAAATGTCAGTTTCGATACATTTTCGGTTAATTGACCAGTTTAACAAGGAGGAGGAGGACTCACCGTGAAGCTGTTGTTGACGTTCTTGGTACTGGACTCAGCTACGCTGGCATCAGTCAGGTCAACCTCGTCAAAGATTATCGACTGGAAAGGGGAACAACAGGATTACCCTTAATCATTAAAATCATTAAAAGTAAGACCACAATGTCATCTTAGATCCATAAAGTTGATCTAAAAATACCCTTTTCAAAAGCAGGCAAGAACAAAACCATGACATGCAGGTCTATAAAAGTATGTCTGAAGAAGTGATGTAAAAGATGATAGTGAATTAGCTAATCCAAGTTACTCAGGCAGGTCGTCCCACAGCTGAGTCTAGACTGAGGGACAGTCAGAAGGACAGTCAGTCACCTTTAGTCTTAAGTCCAGACTGAGGGACAGTCAGAAGATCCTTCAACCACCTTGAGTCTAGCCTGAGGTACAGTCAGAAGGACCTTCAACCACCTTGAGTCTAGACTGAGGGACAGTCAGAAGGAACTTCAGTCACCTTTAGTCTTGAGTCTAGCCTGAGGGACAGTCAGAAGGTCCTTCAACCATCTTGAGTCTAGACTGATGGACAGTCAGAAGGAACTTCAGTCACCTTTAGTCTTAAGTCCAGACTGAGGGACAGTCAGAAGGAACTTCAGTCACCTTTAGTCTTGAGTCTAGCCTGATGGACAGTCAGAAGGTCCTTCAAACATCTTGAGTCTAGACTGAGGGACAGTCAGAAGGAACTTCAGTCACCTTTAGTCTTGAGTCTAGACTGACGACAGTCAGAAGGTCCTTCAACCATCTTGAGTCTAGACTGAAGGACAGTCAGAAGGACCTTCAGTCACCTTTAGTCTTGAGTCTAGACTGAGGGACAGTCAGACGATCCTTCAACCACCTTGAGTCTAGACTGAGGGACAGTCAGAAGGACCGTCAGTCACCTTTAGGCCGAATCCCAATTCTCATTTTCACCCCTACGGCTTCGGCTTGGCCCTTCGGCTTGGCCCTCGGAACAGAGTCACAAGGGGTAGTGGTAGAAATCTCTCCCTATGAAATGGGACAACCCTTCAAGACCCTGATACGTCATCGATGACGTTTACATAAACAGACGGGACGAGTTTGTTATCGGACATTACTATGGCAATAATGGTATTATCACAGTGACATTTGCCATTCATCTGATGGAGATAGAAAAGCATGGACGCTCGCGATTCGTTCACAACTTATACGTTTCACGCTACTAATCGATCAAACAAGTCATCAAATAAAAAAGACCACTGCTTCATTACCAGTCCACTTCATGACAGAATAGCGTTAGCGGTGCTCTGTAGCTAGCAAGCCGTGCTCCTACCGTTACCCTGCCAGTCTGCACTGATATTAGAGGAGCCGTAACAAGTGCAGCAACTTCGCTGCTGGACTTTAGTTATATTTCGGGCGTCATTTGCCATCAAAGGGGGGAAATGCGACATGGAAATATGTCAAAATGTGGGACTGTCATGCACAAATCAGCCTAAAAACAATGTTGTAACGTTAACTAGCGAGGTAGAGACATCGGCATATTAGCGATTTTTTGTTATGCTTGTTATAAAGAAAAGGTCTATAATACATTGAAACGACATTAAACTAAGATAATACCACGGTTAGAATATTTTTTAAATCTTTATTAACGAAGAAAATACTACATTTGTGGTTCACTTTGATGGTAGTGTAGCGTTCGCCATGATCTTCCAGTTGATTCGCAGGTCATTCTGGGAGATTTCTCCTAGCCCTCGGTTTGTAGTGTGCCCCTGAAAAATCTTCGTTTGGAGAGCCATGTAGCCCTAGCACTTCGCCCTACCCCTCGATCCCAAGAGAATTGGGACACCCCTACCCCTTCACGTGAACGCGCAAAACGGAGGGGAAGGGCTAAGGGGTGAATTGGGATTCGGCCTTAGTCTAGAGTCTAGACTGAGAGACAGTCAGAAGGACCGTCAGTCACATTTAGTCTTGAGTCTAGACTGAGGGACAGTCAGAAGGTTCTTCAACCACCTTGAGTCTAGACTGAGGGACAGTCAGAAGGTTCTTCAACCACCTTGAGTCTAGACTGAAGGACAGTCAGAAGGTCCTTCAACCACCTTGAGTCTAGACTGAGGAACAGTCAGAAGGACCTTCAGTCACCTTGAGTCTAGACTGAGGGACATGCCAGAAGGACCTTCAACCACCTTGAGTCTAGACTGAGGAACAGTCAGAAGGACCTTCAGTCACCTTGAGTCTAGACTGAGGGACATGCCAGAAGGACCTTCAACCACCTTGAGTCTAGACTGAGGAACAGTCAGAAGGACCTTCAGTCACCTTTAGTCTTGAGTCTAGACTGAGGGACAGTCAGAAGGTCCTTCAACCACCTTGAGTCTAGATTGAGGGACAGTCAGAAGGTCCTTCAACCACCTTGAGTCTAGACTGAGGGACAGTCAGAAGGACCTTCAGTCACCTTTAGTCTTGAGTCTAGACTGAGGGACAGTCAGAAGGACCTTCAGTCACCTTTAGTCTTGAGTCTAGACTCAGGGACAGTCAGAATGACCAGAGCATCTCAGGCTGTCTGACCCTAAGCAAAATTCTGCTAAGGGGGCCTCCTACCTGACCCGTGAGCCATGTAAACCATTTGCCATTGCCACACAGTCACACCTGACACCCCAGTGCTCCATCTACAATCCTCTCTCGCTCCTTAAAAACAGTTTGCTCCACCTGTCGGTCTAAGAATAAGTAGACCTATACAGAACAGAATGAGGTATAAACAAACAATATTTATTAAATAGAATGTAACAATACTATTATTAATTTTATCAGCTGCATCAGGCCCATTCAAACTGGCTCCCCCAGATTTACTTTTATACATTTTCAAATACTATTTATACTATGGATTGGCTGAATACTTGATGGTTATTATTTACTGAGAGATGTGCATCCATATTGCCCAGTATGCCCAGCTAATCAACAGTTTAAATTCAATATTTAATCAATAGTCAATGTCAATCCATTGCTTTCCATCCATAGAGTTGTAACTAAACTAAACCTGTCTGAGAGACTAGATCATCATTGTGATGTGCGCCTATGAGGAGTGCCATCACGCCCATATATTCTGGACTGGTCCCCACAGAGGTTGCTGCTGGAAAGCACGAGTTTCATTTCGTGCACACGCATGTTCACGCATGTTCACGCATGTTCACACGCGACGCGGTTATCTTTTCCGAGCTGCAGTTTATAAACACCATTGCCCGTTGGCGTTTATCAAACGTAATAAATAGTTGTATTTCACTCTCACTTTAGTCAGGCACAAAGTCACAGAACAGCCCTGGAAGTGGCTGGCAAGCAAGCAAGACACAGACTGACTAGAGAGAGATGCACTGCAAGCTAGGTTAGCAAGACAGACTGACTAGAGAGAGATGCACTGCAAGCTAGGTTAGCAAGACAGACTGACTAGAGAGAGATGCACTGCAAGCTAGGTTAGCAAGACAGACTGACTAGAGGGAGATGCACTGCCCAGCTAGGTTAGCAAGACAGACTGACTAGAGAGAGATGCACTGCCCAGCTAGGTTAGCAAGACAGACTGACTAGAGAGAGATGCACTGCCCAGCTAGGTTAGCAAGACAGACTGACTAGAGAGAGATGCACTGCCCAGCTAGGTTAGCAAGACAGACTGACTAGAGAGAGATGCACTGCAAGCTAGGTTAGCAAGACAGACTGACTAGAGAGAGATGCACTGCAAGCTAGGTTAGCAAGACAGACTGACTAGAGGGAGATGCACTGCCCAGCTAGGTTAGCAAGACAGACTGACTAGAGAGAGATGCACTGCCCAGCTAGGTTAGCAAGACAGACTGACTAGAGAGAGATGCACTGCCCAGCTAGGTTAGCAAGACAGACTGACTAGAGAGAGATGCACTGCAAGCTAGGTTAGCAAGACAGACTGACTAGAGAGAGATGCACTGCAAGCTAGGTTAGCAAGACAGATTGACTAGAGAGAGATGCACTGCAAGCTAGCACATCAACTTAACGTTACTGTTATTTGCTGACATCAAACTTGGAGAGGAGAGAACACAAGTTTACCTGATTGCTGTTCCTGCAATTCACTGTCATGGTGTTTTTGTTGTTGTTTTTTTTCATGCCCAGAAGGATAGTTCCGCTTCATCCTCTCATCGAAGTTGTAAACATTGACAACCGCTTTGACACAAGAGGGAGGTGGGGCCCTTGCGCAATTTGCGGGGCCCTACGCAACTTGCGTAGTGAGCGTGTAGGGCGGGCCGGCTCTGCTCATGGGGAACTAAGAGCTCTGCAGTGTAGCTCAGGGTCAGGCCTAGCTGACTGCTACTTTAAATGTAATCAGTAAAAGAAGTGGTAGGCACCTTGGCAGTCTGGGCGTAGTACAGCGTCCTCCCTCGCAGTTTGAAGTATCGTCTCTTCCAGCGCTGGAAGGAGTTGGTCTGTTTCATCAGCTTCCCCTCCTTCAGGATGGTCTGGAAAACAGAGAGCACATTGGCTTTCATTTGTTGTTTTAATTTCATTTCTGGAATAAATAGAAGAACTTGGTAGTTAGCATGAGCAGACAAAGATGGAGACTCAATAACAAGACACAAGAATCTCACTCATTAGCATTTTAAATGAAATATTATTATATATAAATATTAATTGTGGAAGCTAAAATAGTGATATATATGATCATACAGGATTAAATGTGCAGCCATATTAGCCAGCCCCGTCTAACCAGTGTGTGAGTGAGTCTTCCCTTCCTTCAAAGCCCCAGGCGATGCTTGTACACTGAACAGCCCTCAAATAAACGAACCCGTGACTCAGCAGACATCAGGTGAGCGACGCAAAGAAATCCTCCTAGTTTTGTCACAACCTTTTCTTGGAAACTGCTGGAGGGACCGACTCTATAATCGTCTTGTGATGAGGTCTACAATAGTAGCCATTCACAACACCGCTAATCCAGACTTCATCTATACTCAGACTGAACTGGAAAGCCCTGCAGGCCTGGGGTCAGGGTCCAGGGCTGATCCAGGACCAGCGCTTGGCAACACAGTTGTTCTCAATCTGGGTTCAGGGGTTCCCGAACTTCACATCATGTAAGCAGGGGCGAACTTAGTGATTTTGGGGCAAGCATGGGGCCCCCTGAGGCAAGCATGGGGCCCCCTGAACCCCAAGCTTCACTCTTTTCTATACATTACGTTCAAACTGGGCAGAGCTGGCAGCAGCTGATTCTTTGATGAAGAAAGTTGTCAGCAAAGCTTTTATTTTCATCTTTGTTTGTCTGCATCACTTGGGTCACTTTGCTTCATGTTTTTGATTCTCTCACAGCAACTGTATATAGGATATCTGTTATGAAATATACAAGTGGAACAGTTCACTGTAGCCTGACTGAGTAGGGAGGGTAGTGGGGGGCATGACTCAAGATTGAATTTCTTCTTTTGTTGTAACAAGAGGAGGGTGTTTTTCAATAAGTACTTTATTTTAAAGTGATGAACTATAAATGTATAGTACTCGATATTCTTGTGTTTTGTGGGGCCCTCTGACTGCTGGGGCCCAAGGCAATCGCCTGCTGTTGCCTAATGGTAAGACGGCCCCTGCATGTAAGCTCATGTGAATCGTCACATTTTGGACTTTCCTGTGCAATAATCAATAAACTTGATTATAGGGCTGTCGTGGTTTGAAAGTTTCCCACCGCGGTTGTGTATGTGGCTCATCGCCGCGGGATGCGGTGGTACCGCTTTTAAAAAAAATGTTTTTAATACATGCGAGTTTACCCGCGATCGGTTCAGTGTAGTTCAGTGTAAGACACTAGCGGGTCCTAACGTCGTAGGAGTCCCAAACAATTTCAAACATGTTTGATAATCTGTCCATTTGTCCCTCAACATTGTGAAATGTGATAAAAGTAGGGATGTGAACGTGTACACGAAGTTTGAATCATAAACGTTTAGAAAAAATCCCTATCCAAAAACCGTATTATTAGTATTATTATTATTATTGATAATTTATTATTTTTTTACACACAAAAAAACATTCATAAACTGTAGCCTAACTTACAATCGTTGTCATAAATGGGGAAATAAACTACTTACCTACTAAATACCAAGCGTCTTTCAAATCAATCACGTTAGTTAATTATGTTAACCAGCCAATGCGCACGCTCGTAAATTCACTCCGGCTCACTAAACACGGCGAATGTCAAAAAGCTCTTGGTGGCAGTTTTTCTACAAAATTGAGGGAGATTACCAAACATAGCAAAGTGTGCATTTATTATTGCAATAGAATTTTCATTGCCTTTTTGGTTAATTAATCAGCTGGTTCATGGTGCCCCAATAAATTAATGCTGTGATTTTCAAAACTGCATGATATTGTAGGCTATAAATTCGCCAGCTCCCAATTCAAGCATATGTTGACTGACTCAAGTTTGCAAAAATGTACTAGGACTGGAGGAAGGAACACTACAAGACCAGAGAAATAGACGTAATGATTTATATGTCGGGGGGAGAAATCCGAACGCTCGCTCAAATTACCCTGCTTCGTTGCATTATTTGCTGCTAATGTGCTTTCATGTTTTTCAAAAACAAAACGTAATTAATTAGTTTTATATTCAGATGTGTTCTTATATCTTCTATTCATCATCCAAACAGCCAAATATACCTATTTATTGAATATTTGCACATACTAGCTACTGGCGTTAAAAAATATAGCCTATATCATAAAACGTGTACGTTAGAAATTGCCCCCAGTAAACATGTAGAGATTTTTTTTTGTTTTTCACATCCCTAGATAAAAGGTTGCGTCGTGTAATGCGGTGTGGCACTGGACTTTCAGCAGTCGTATCGTATTACAGTGTTCCCATGTGTAAACGGTTAAAGATGGAAATAACACAGATAGACAAATAAACGGAAAACAAATAATAAAAAACTTCCAAAATACAGGACTTATTTTATTTTTTTTAAACAACCGCGGTTGTCGCAGTTGTTTGTTTTCCATCCGCGGGTGCCTTGACACAACCGCAGTGGTGCGGTTACCGCGACAGCCCTACTTGATTATGCAGTGATGCAGTGTGTGTTTGTGTGTTATTAGTCACGTGTGGTTGCATCCTAAAGGTCAGAAAGACGACAGAGCATCGGCTACATGACTGATGTGACTGGAGTCCGTTGAGTCCTCAACTACAAAGATTCAGTTTTACGTTTCCCAGGATACAACGAGTATCTGCTGGATTTAAGACATTTCAACTTTAGAATAAGACTGTAAATGTATCTTCACTGCATCTAGTTCTAAAATAGAACTAGATGTGAAAATAGATTTTATTGATGTTAAAATGATACATGGAGCATCTTTAAACTTCAACCGGTAAACTCCTCACACTACCATTTAATCTCTGCTGAGCATCGATCCTGAACAAATCAGTTGGAAATCAGACCCATAATCCTCGGGTTGGTTTGTAGGGTTTGTGTAGGGCAGTGGTCCTCAAATCCGGGCCTCAGGGTCGTACTGCTGGTACTGAGTACTGAGTACTGCTGGTTTTCTATTCTGCCAGGTAGTTTCCATTCTAGCTGTCTTCACTTCCTGGTAGGAGAGAAAGCCAGCAGCGCTCTGGACCCCGAGACCCGGATTGGAGGAACTCTGGTGTAGGGTATGTAGGGTTGTGTGTGTGTGTGCAGGGTGTTCACGTGTTCACACTGCATGCCGTGAACCTGCATGCATCATGTTTTCTATCTACCATTTCTGTGTAATATGCAGGGTAGATGAACTCAACTAAATGAGTTTGTCAAGTTTGTGTTTGAAAAGTCAAATTCATATCAGCTGCAGGCTAACAGAGTAAACCAGTAAATCCAGGGAGGAAGCAGGTGCAGTCACAGTTTGTAACGACATGAAGGAAATAATGAGGTTGCTAAAGGACTTACATGCTAATGGCTAAATACCAACATTTTGTGCGCGCGCATGAGTTGGTGTATGGAAACAGGATGTGTGTGAGAGTGAACAAGTCTACCTGCGATGTAGGAAACTCTTTGCCTTCTCTTTCTTGTGTCATTTCCATTTTACCACAAACACACTGTTCACAACACAGAGTTGAGACATGAGTTGAGACATGGGCTGGATGCAGGAGAGAATCAAGCTGGTGGGCTTGAACGTTTTTAACCTGCGTTTGTCTTCCAACCGGAGTGGCAGCTTTGTTTAACCTCTTCCTGCAACAACTCACCTCATCTTTCAGATTTCAGAGCCAGACTTCTGTTTCTGGTTAAACAAAGGTCTATCTCTGTAGGATGCTTTCAGTAATGTTGTCAGACACTTCCAATAACAATCTGATCCTGTCAGTGGCAAAAACAAACACGTTTAGTGGACGTACTTTGATCGGCCCACTTGCCCCTGTGGATTACGTTGCAGCCATAGCAGCCGGTTTTCCGACTGCTGGCTGAGGCGATCTACCGGAGCAATTCCAAAGCTTTTTGTACCTATTTTGGGGTCTAAATGACTAATATGTACAAATAGAGCCCAGGTTTAAAAATACCGGAATTACCCTTTAATTCCAAGTCCCCGGATGTGTCACAGAACTGAATTTGAAAACATATTGAGCATTGAATTTCGACTCCAAACTAGAAGTTGACAGTTGAATGCAATGAGGATCAACTTCACTTTCAAACCATTTTATTCCATTTCAAATTGTGAAATACAAATTCAAATGATGCAATTCAAACTCAGTTTCTGGAGGCACTAATCTCAGCCCATAGAATAGTTAGCAGCCTGGGTTAATGAGCTAAACTGGTCTCACTGCTGGGTTTATTTTGGCTCGGTTACTAAGGAAGCCAATGAAGATCCAGAAGCCAGAACCTGATATTAAACTTTAACTCTGTAGCAATAAGACTTTAAAAGACCAACTTTAACTCTGGAACAATACATATGCTACTGTGTGTAAATTTCCTCCACTTTCATGCCTGTCTAAACATTTCCTGTTTCCTCCATGATTCATTTTGCACATTTGGGTCTCCATGTAAAATTCCCAACTGAACAACCTATTTAAGTCCTGCCAATGCTGTAAGAAAACATACCTTTATATAGACACAGTGGCATTCAGCCAGACCCACTTCCTGTGTCTCTGACTCAAACATCCACGTCAGTTTTATCGGCCCCAGGAACCGCTGGGATACTGCTGCTTTCATGACTATCGGAAATATGACAATCACCAGTTGTCATATTTCCGATGAAGGCCCAAACAAAGTGGAAAACTGAACTGAGAAAAGTGGGAATTCTATCAGATACCCAAGTTACTCATATTTCAGGTTTAAGGGACAGAAAGCAGGGAAGCTGTATCAACAACAGAACGTAAACGTTATGCAATTTAATATTATATGTAACTGTTTGATAGTGTGTAAAACGTTCTATGCTTGTATTGTCACTGTTTACTTTAATTACTAACTTTTAGTTGTCACTGTATAAGTATGCACAAAATGTGTATCTATTGGTTAATCAATTGATCAAAATATAAGTTATATGTCGAATACACATTTTCTCCAGCCACCAAAATACTTTTGTCTCGCAGCGTCTATTTTGTCATTATCGCCGAACAAAACCACTTCACTGCCGTAAAATCTCATATTTCCGAGCGTTGGGTAGCACCTGAAGGCGGCATGCCTACTTGAGTTGATAACCAGTGGAAAATGAATGCACCGTTGTCTGGCTGATTTACAGCGAGACTTGCTGCATGAATGGGTTCTATGGGAAACTGTCATTAGTAATGGAAGTTATTTCTACACAGAGCACTGTAACCGAACCAAACAACTTATATGATGAATGATGGTTCATAATAACGAAGCCCATAGAGATTCAGCTCATAAACGGAGTACCGTTATGTCTACCGATCCCGACCATTACGCTAACACCGAAACACCAAACTAGCCGGAAATTTGCATCACATTAAAGCCGCCTCTCTGCTCTCTCCCTCCGGCCTGAATAAAGCCGTCACCCCGGGGTCCAGGCTGCCTCTCCCGGGTGGGCAGCGGTGGGAAACAGCGGGGATTTCCCCCAGGCCTGGGTCCCTACAGCTAGCCTCCATTAGCCTAGCCTAGCTCTGCTTCTGAGACGGGCGAGCCGGGGCACCGACCAGTCGGTCCACGGGTCTACAACCGTGCAAAGAAGCAGCGTTTCCCCAAAACCCCGTCCTGTAGTTCGGACTAGGATCATTTTGGCCCAGCCGGATCCAGTTTTAGACCCAGTTTTGGTCCTGGTTCAGGTTGCAGCAGTGTAACTGTTCTTATTTGCAGACATTTTATCCATAAAAGTGCACATTCTAAAAACTGGGCCTACTACTGGTCTGTGTTTTGGGCGGAAACTGCACTAAACTGCACTACTTGTTGAACATATTGCTGTTGCTGCCGTGGCCCTTACCCCGATACGTGCAGTTCTCTCGGACGGAGAGATAGTGACTCCAAACCCAACTCAAAACCGCACCAGTCCGAAGTAGCCTTGCTTATCGGTACACTCCCGGTAAAACACGACTTGAGACATTTTACGATTGAATAGGAGCCGCTCTTCAATTCGGCATGCGTCCAATCCACCAGGCTGAATTTATTTCAATAAATTTTGAACTTTTTAATTGGTTCGCGCTGTTCGCTACCACCCACTGTGGTGTCTTCTGGTGGAAGAAGATCGTGGGAATAACTTATGAAAGTTGAAAATGTATTAAAACAAATGCTTGTTGTCTTTGATGTATGCCGAATGGAAAAGTGTTTCCTACCGATTCGCTCAACATCCCAAGCCGTGTTGTAGCAGGTCTGTACCTTTGCCGATCAGCAGGACAACATTAACCTGCCAGATGTTTGAATGGAGTTTGGCTTGATGTTCTCTCCACACCGAAGAACGGCGCGTGCCGGGGCTGCCGTGGCCCACCGCTGCTGAATGAAAACAGTCGCTGGACGGGGGTAAAATAAATGTGATACCGCCGGTACCTTGCTCCGGATCTGGCCGGACGTCGACACCTTCCGGATGAGTTTCTGCGGGGTTCCGGGCTCCTGCTCCGGCTCGCTGTCTGACGACTCTTCCAGACACCGGGCCGCGGACTCCGGTCCCTCTGTCTCCGCCATCCTGCCGTCAAACCCCCGGGGAGGACCAGGGGAGGGAGCGCCCCCCAGCGGCAGAGAGGAGACAACACACTGAGAGGACAGAGGGGGAGCATAGTGACATCTGCTGGCCATGACATATGATTACAACAATGTTATTACACTGTTATTCTACATTATTAAAATTTGTATTATTATTATTATTATTATTATTATTATTGTTGTTGTTGTTGTTGTTATTATTATTATTATTATTATTATTATTATTATTATTATTATTATTATTATTAGTAGTAGTAGTAGTAGTAGTAGTAGTAGTAGTAGTAGTTATAATAATAGTGTATATATCGTCCATATCCGGCCTACATTACATTCACTTTTATACATTTTTGTACACAATGCAAACACGCACACACAAAACATTGAGGTAATTTGTGTTGAAAAATTTTGTCAGCAGATATTAAGCTACTTTAGTCTAGTGTAGTCTAGTTTAGTTTAGTTTGGTTTGGTTTAGTTTAGTTTAGTTTAGTTTAGTTTAGTTTAGTTTAGTCTAGTCTAGTGTAGTCTAGTTTAGTTTAGTTTGGTTTGGTTTAGTTTAGTTTAGTTTAGTTTAGTCTAGTCTAGTTTAGTTTAGTTTAGTTTAGTTTGGTTTAGTCTAGTCTAGTCTAGTTTAGTTTAGTCTAGTTTAGTCTAATCTAGTGTAGTCTAGTCTAGTTTAGTCTAGTTTAGCTTAGTTTAGCTTAGTCTAATCGAGTCTCGTCTAGTTTAGCTTAGTTTATCTAAGCTTAGTCTAGTCTAGTCTAGTTTAGTCTAGTCCAGTTTAGTCTAATCTAGTTTAGTTTAGTCTAGTATAGTTTAGTTTAGTCTAGTCGGTCACTTTTATACATTTTTGTACACAATGCAAACACGCACACACAAAACATTGAGGTAATTTGTGTTGAAATATTTTGGCAGCAGATATTAAGCTAGTTTAGTCTAATGTAGTCTAGTTTAGTTTAGTTTGGTTTGGTTTAGTTTAGTCTAGTCTAGTTTAGTTTAGTCTAGTTTAGTTTGGTTTAGTCTAGTTTAGTTTAGTCTAGTTTAGCTTAGTTTAGTCTAGTTTAGTCTAGTCCAGTTTAGTCTAGTTTAGTTTAGTCTAATCTAGTTTAGTTTAGTTCGGTTTAGTCTAGTCGAGTCTAGTCTAGTTTAGCTTATCTTAGTTTAATCTAGTCTAGTTTAGTCTAGTCCAGTTTAGTCTAATCTAGTTTAGTTTAGTCTAGTATAGTCTAGTTTAGTTTAGTCTAGTTTATTTAATCTAGTTTAGTCTAGTTTAGTTTAGTCTAATCTAGTTTAGTCTAGTCGAGTCGAGTCTAGTTTAGTTTAGCTTAGTCTAGTTTAGTCTAGTCCAGTTTAGTCTAGTTTAGTCTAATCTAGTTTAGTTTAGTCTAGTCTAGTTTAGTTTAGTCTAATCTAGTTTAGTCTAGTTTAGTTTAATCTAGTTTAGTTTAGTCTAGTTTAGTCTAGTCTAGTTTAGTCTAGTCCAGTTTAGTCTAGTTTAGTTTAGTCTAATCTAGTTTAGTTTAGTCTAGTTTAGTTTAGTCTAGTTTAGTTTAGTCTAGTTTAGTTTAGTTCGGTTTAGTCTAGTCGAGTCTAGTCTAGTTTATTTTAGCTTAGTTTAATCTAGTCTAGTTTAGTCTAGTCCAGTTTAGTCTAATCTAGTTTAGTTTAGTCTAGTATAGTTTAGTTTAGTCTAGTTTATTTAATCTAGTTTAGTCCAGTTTAGTCTAGTTTAGTTTAGTCTAATCTAGTTTAGTCTAGTCGAGTCTAGTCTAGTTTAGCTTAGTCTAGTCTAGTTTAGTCTAGTCCAGTTTAGTCTAATCTAGTTTAGTTTAGTCTAATCTAGTTTAGTCTAGTTTAGTTTAATCTAGTTTAGTTTAGTCTAGTTTAGTCTAGTCTAGTTTAGTTTAGTCTAGTTTATTTAATCTAGTTTAGTCCAGTTTAGTCTAGTTTAGTTTAGTCTAATCTAGTTTAGTCTAGTCGAGTCTAGTCTAGTTTAGCTTAGTCTAGTCTAGTTTAGTCTAGTCCAGTTTAGTCTAGTTTAGTCTAATCTAGTTTAGTTTAGTCTAGTTTAGTCTAGTCTAGTTTAGTTTAGTCTAATCTAGTTTAGTCTAGTTTAGTCTAGTCTAGTTTAGTTTAGTCTAATCTAGTTTAGTCTAGTTTAGTTTAATCTAGTTTAGTTTAGTCTAGTTTAGTCTAGTCTAGTCTAGTCTAGTTTAGTTTAGTCCAGAGTGATGTGGTTCATCATGAGAGTTTATTATTATTATTAACTATCATTATTCTGTATTAAACAGTTTAATTCATTCCAGAATGTTTTTAATCTATAAACTATTATTGATTAGACATTTCATGTGTATGAAATAGAGTATAGCTGTCTGTGTGTGTGTGTGTGTGTGTGTGTGTGTGTGTGTGTGTGTGTGTGTGTGTTCTGAAACAGGTCAGCTGAGGGGTGGAGGCTTGTTTACTGGGATCCAGTTTCACCCACCGGTTTGTGTTTTTGTGTGAATGAAGACACACACACACACATGTACACACACACACACACACACACACACACACACACACACGTACACACTCACACACACATACATACATACACACATATTGTGACATTTGGGTTTGAAGCGGCACTTTAACACTGTAAATGAGCAGCAGTCCTGAGGGAGGGGCTGGTCACCTCGTGGTGACAGGGAGGATTCTGGGTACCTGGGGAGACACAAAGGGCAGGGAGAGAGACGGAGGGATAGCCAGGGGTCCGTTGGATCCGAGCCCCAGCTGTTGTGTTGGTTATCCAAAGGTTGGGTGTCCAGGGGTCCGCCGTCGAGCAACCACCTTCCTCTCCTTCCCTGGAACACCGTGGCTCTGTTAAGATGGCTGCTGGAAGGTCACTAACTGATTCATGATGCGGGGCAGCTGAGGAGCTGGCAGTGGTACTGGTGGCCAACCACGACCTCCAGCTGGTGCCGGTTAGGGGCGACTCCCGGGCCGGTGTTGGAGGCGTCGATCTGCAACATGAAGGGAAGGCCTTTCTCGCCGTCGGCCATACCTGAGCCGTCCATCGATGCATCTGCTCGACAACTGAGTGGCGTGGGCACGGTTGCTGCCTCCTTGGTTTTGGGGCCGCCGGCCATAGAGCAGCTTGGACAGGGATATACCTGTCCAACCGCCGGTCTGCAGGTAGGAAACGGAGGTGGGTAGTCTAGTATATTGACATAAAGCAAGACCCTTGAGGAGGAGAACCAGCTGGCAGTGCAGGGGAACTGGGTAGTGTAGTCAAGCAGGACAAGGATGGAGCGGTGTCCCGAGCTGGACTTCAGCAGGGGTCCATGATGTCTCAGTGATGGGAGGGGGATCTGGAAGAGAGGCTTAGGAGAGGTCACTTGGCAGTTGGCACACTGCCGACTATAGTCTGTGAGGTGAGGTGAGGTCGGTACACAAGTCTCTCGGGCCGACAAAGTGTTCTCGACCCCGACCTCTTCTAGGGTCCGGAGCCTCTCCCGCTGTGGCCTCCCGCCGCTCTGCAGCTTCCTCTTCCTCTTCCTCGGTCTGTTAGGATCAGCCCGTCTGTGTCCGGGGTCACGGCGGCTGCGTGGTGGTAAAATCAACAGCAGTTCCTTTATTAATAGTAGTGAATGCTGCTCAGCCAAGCCGACAACAACTGATGGGAAATTTACTTGTTGTCATGGCATGACTCAGGATGTGATGTTGTAACAGATCCATGTGATCCAGATGGCAAGAGAAACAATGAGACCATGAAACATCAGATATGAGTCCATCAGTGTTTGGATCATTTTAACAAAATGAAGACACCAAACAAAGCAGGAACCAACATGATTCACGGAGGGTTTCCAGTCTAACACACACACACACACACACACACACACACACACACACACACACACACACACACACACACTCACTTTCCCTCTCACTTCCAAACACACACGCACACACTGTCTCACTTTCTCCAGGTCAGTGTAGTTTATCCGCGTTTTCCCTCTGGCTATAACTGCTATCTCTTCACACACGCTGGTTTTGTGTGTGTGTGTGTGTGTGTGTGTGGGTGTGTGTGTGAGTGTGTGTGTGAGAGTGTGTGTGAGTGTGTATATGGAGACTCCTGGGAGACTGGAGACAATAGGGTTAATGGGAGCTCTGGTAAAGTCAAACCTCCAAGTGAGTCGGCTTCGTGTCATACGAGGAGCCGCTTCTTCATCAGAGTTCTGACAAAGAAAGCAGAGAGCCGCTTCCAGTATTGATTTTCATGTCCTGCTGCTTGTCAACTCTCCGACTTGCTTCTAGGACACGTAACCAAACGTCTCTAGAGGTCAGTCAAGAGGAGTCAGAGGAATCCATCAAGATGTACATTTTTATTGAGGAACACCTCAGTTATCAGTAGCAATCTCAGCTTTGTTGGAGTTGTTGAGAATGTCAACAAAAGGCTGATAGTAAACTGCTAACCTCAGCCAAAGTCACATCTCAACCAAAGTAACATCTCAACCAAGTCAACCAAAGTCACATCTCAACCAAAGTAACATCTTAACCAAAGTAACATCTCATCCAACTCAACCAAAGTAACATCTTAACCAAAGTAACATCTCAACCAAGTCAACCAAAGTCACATCTCAACCAAAGTCACATCTCAACCAAGTCAACCAAAGTCACATCTCAACCAAAGTCACATCTCAACCAAAGTAACATCTTAACCAAAGTAACATCTCATCCAACTCAACCAAAGTAACATCTTAACCAAAGTAACATGTCAACCAAGTCAACCAAAGTAACATCTCAACCAAAGTAACATGTCAACCAAGTCAACCAAAGTAACATCTCAACCAAAGTAACATGTCAACCAAGTCAACCAAAGTAACATCTCAACCAAAGTAACATCTCAACCAAGTCAACCAAAGTAACATCTCAACCAAAGTAACATCTCAACCAAGTCAACCAAAGTCACATCTCAACCAAAGTAACATCTCAACCAAGTCAACCAAAGTCACATCTCAACCAAAGTCACATCTCAACCAAAGTAACATCTTAACCAAAGTAACATCTCAACCAAGTCAACCAAAGTAACATCTCAACCAAAGTAACATGTCAACCAAGTCAACCAAAGTAACATCTCAACCAAAGTAACATCTCAACCAAGTCAACCAAAGTAACATAGTCAGCTAGCATCAGCCGATCAAGCCGACGTTTCGTTTAACCAGTTGCAGACAGACCAGCGTATTGCCAGGGTTTTTCACATGGTGCTGCCAGGGGCACCAGAGTGCAGACCACCACTGTGCTATGCTGATAGTGGGCTCTGCCATGAACCTGTCCAGAGTTAAGTCCATGGACACTGCCTCATCATCAGACTCTGATCCCATCAGGAGGAGGCTCGTCTTCTTCTATGGTGGCTCTGGTTCCATTTCTCCTCTGGAAGGTTGTGGAACAAGATCTCTGCCCTCCTTCAGCATCTCACCCAGCGTTCTCCACACAGGTCTCAGGTCCTTTAAGGCACCTCAGGTCCTTGAATCTGGGGTCCAGTATTGTTGCTATCTTCAACCTTGAGATGTTTTCAGTTGTCGTTCCTCGTGGCTAGGTCCTCTGTAGATGCAGCCTTGAAGCATGCCACATAGGCTGGGTCAACATCAGAAAGCTCCATCATGCATGAGAGGTTTTCTCTTGCTTCTGCTGTGCCAATGATGTCTTCAGTGGATCTGTGTTGCATTGGACCCGCTTGATCATCTCAAGAGTCTATTTCTATTCTATTTTACCACACTTGGCTACAGCGGTGTCAGACCCGCCGTCACGGAGAGACACTGACTACCTTCTGTATAATATGTGCTATACAGGGCATGTGATCGAAAGGTAGCTGGCTTGCTATAGTGGAGACTTGTGTTGAATCTCCAACTCATTCACAACATCAAGAAATTGCTGAGCGCATGCTTCAGCAAAGTGCCGTTCCTTGGTTTTAACCACAGGCAGTGGTTTATATATTTATATACTATATTTATTGCTTTTTACCGCATGGCGCTTTTTTTTATTGACCTTTGTCATTGTCCTTTGTTGTGAAGTTCCTTCCTTTGTTTTGAAAAGTGCTATATAAATAAAGATTTTCATCATTATTTATCATTATTACTATTATTACTATTACTACTAATAATAATAACTATTAAAAAGATTTGTGCATAGAAAACGATCAATTGGAATATGATCAAAATGTTACATTAGAATCAACTCAGGTTAAGGGCTTCCTTTAGATAACCAGTACAGTAGACTGAACCAGTATCGGCCCCAGATATCAGTCTAACCCCAACCTCTCTCTTGTCCTGCCCTACTTGACGATCCAGAGAGGAGCGCTAGCTAGCTGACCTAATTGAACCCTGCCTTCCTAACTCCCAGGACACACTGCTAATAATGTCACACCTAGAGCCTATTCCCCTCAGCCGGATCCGATGACAGCCTTAAATCAGGATCACCATACAGGGACGGATTATAGTTACACCACTGGTATTATCAGGATGGCCTGTGAAGTCGTATTTAGGTCACCTTACACATCACCCTACACATCAAAGAGTCTTTTAAAATAAAACCTGGACCTAGATTCACTTTCAATTCAGGAAGTATCTTTCTTCCAAATTCTAATATTACGTGTACAAAATGTAAGCAAATATTAGCTGTTCTCCCATGATGCATATGACACAATATCTGATATATTAATATATATATATATATATATTAACATCAAGGATGCTCCAGTTGGCTGATGAATATCAACAATGAAGTTGTGTCACAAATCTCCAAGCAACCATCTGATCCAGGATCAGTCTGTTAGTTTGTTAATGTGTCAGTAGAACCAGTTGACTGTCTGAACCAGGTTGTTGTGGTGTGTCTGTAGATCATCCAGTAACGTTCTCAGTAAAAGTGATCAGTGTGATCAGGTAGATTTGTCTCCAAATGTAGGTTACTGTGACTCAGTAAACTGTCTTGTCTTTAGCCCTAGTCTCTACTCCAAAACACTCTGAGTTGGAGCTGGAGAAGAGTCAGCTAGTTAACCTGAACTAACTGGTAGCTAGCTGACTAGCCAGCAGTTAGTTACTGTTAACATGGGACTACTAGCCACTGCTAACGCTAGCTTCTACTAGCTACGTTAGCTAGTGTGCTAACCAGATGTGTTAACAACAAGACAGTGATGGTTAGCTGACCAGATACTATGGTTAGCTAGCTAACAAGCTACATGATCTAAACACTAAATCAATCAGATGTATCAGTGATGAA